>JXCR01073585.1:195157-251749 GCA_002079205.1 Phalaenopsis hybrid cultivar | reverse complement strand
TGCTTCAGCTTTACCACCCCATCAGATTGATTCTTCGGAAGAAGAATGACAAGCTCGGAAACATATTGGATGATACGTTGATTACTACTAGCAATGACAATCATCTTACCAGCTTATTAGCTTGCTTCTTCCCTAGAACTAGAGACAAATACAAGACTAAATTGGGTCGCTCTCTAGCCACCTGATACTATGTATTTCAGCACTGTTAAGTTTTTTTATTTAAGTATCAAATGTATTTTTTTGTTTTTTCTAGTTTGTAACCATTTGTGGATTTTGTTTGGGCAGGGTGCCATGCTTGGACCCTCCCACACATTATATCTGTATATTTCTTTCTATTTAATATATTAGCCTTCTTGGGCTTTCAATATATATATATATATATATATATATATTTATTTATTGAAATCATCATAACATTCATTAGCTTTATTTGAATTATTTGGGACTGGCTTTAATTATTCTTCTTTTTCATTCATCCTATTAGNGAACAACTTTATAATGTTAGTGAGTGAAAAATACCATGGTATGCTGATATTGTTAATTATATTGTAAGTGATTGTTTGCCACCTATGTTGACATTGCAACAACAAAGAAAATTCATTCATGATGAGAAAGCATATTTTTTGGATGAGCCTTATTTATATAAACAATGTAAGGATCTAATTATGAGGAGATGTGTACCTTATGAAGAAACTGAAGTGATCATTCAAAAATGTCATGATTCTGAATTTGGAGGACATTTTGGGAGCGATAAAACTGCTTATAAAATATTACAAGCTAGATTTTATTAGCCTACTATATTTAGAGATGTTTATAGATATATAAAAACTTGTGATCGATGTCAACGAGTAGGCAATATATCTAGAAGAAATGAAATGCCTCTAAATTTGAGATCTTTGATGTTTAAGGATCAGATTTTATGGGACCATTTATTCCTTCATTTAGGAACTTATATATATTAATTGCAGAAGACTACATCTCTAAGTGGATTGAAGCATAAGTTTTACCTCGCTGTTNTTATATCTGTATATTTCTTTCTATTTAATATATTAGCCTTCTTGGGCTTTCAATATATATATATATATATATTTATATTTATTTATTTATTTATTGAAATCATCATAACATTCATTAGCTTTATTTGAATTATTTGGGGCTGGCTTTAATTATTCTTCTTTTTCATTCATCCTATTAAGTGCTACTGGATACTTTTACATCTGAAGTTGTTTTTCATCTGACTATTATTTTTTTGTTTGACAATGTTATCGGGGTATTATATAATGGTTTTTTATGCCACATCAAATTTTATCTGGTTAAGATTTTTTATTCTTTGTTGACATGAACTTTAATAACGTTTTTAGAAGTGAAATGTTTGCAATGCTTGCTTTTTATTGGACTACCATCCAGTGTTATCAAAATCCAAACTCAATGCGATGCGTAAGACTTTATTTTTTCTTTAAAGCACAAAGTGCAGAGCAAAGCGGCATTTTTAATAACCAAAGCGTTAATAGGTTTAATAGACCTATTAGTGTATAAACACATTCATGAACAATTATAAAACTCAATATATAACATAAAAAAATTATATAAATTCCAAAATAATGTGTTACAATACCTTACTTGAAGACAAATATTGAGGGGAACTAGCAAATTAAAATTTTAAACAATTTTAAATAGTTTACTGCAATAATTAAAAACTAAAACATTGCAAAAAAAACTTATAACTCAATAAAACCTAAAGTTAAATGCTTAAATAAACTAATAAAGTCTCCACTTTCGTAAAATAATCTGAAGTAAATTAAATCTTCATCTTTTTGTACACATAATATATTTTTTCTTAAGTTTTAAAATCTTCATCTTCATCTTTTTCTTCATCCTCTTGTGAATAAATTTTATCTCTTTTTTTTTGGCACAAAGGCAGATACATGTTGAAGTGAACTTGTCATTTTTGTAGATGAATGCCTCCTTTTTTTCGTCCAACTTAATCTTACAGACCATCTCAGATCAACATTTCCTGATGCCCCTTCAATTTATCTCTGAAGTAAGATTGTCATCTCCAAATTGTTGCTCTCCAGCATCGTTTATTTTTTTCTATCAACTGCCTAGTTACACCATAATGGGATTGTTTCCTTTTTTCTTTTTTTAAGAAAATGATTTTATGCAGAGTTAGAACAGGATCTGATTTGGGGATATTTAGTTTTTAAGTATATAAAGAAATACTTTGCCCGAACCTGCTAGTTTAAACTCTTTTGTCAAATTGCCAAACTATCATGTCTAACATGATGCGAGGGTCGAGCTATTTTACTTGAAACCCCTGATTCCATTTATCATTTAATTACTTGCTCGACTATTTTCGAAGGGCTCTCTTTGAATGGATTTGCTCCTGAAGAGATGACTTAGAATAGATGATGAATTCTGCTCTGTATCCTGTCAACTTTAGATTTTAGATCAAACCATCACCATACTTCAAAGTTTGTTTACTTTTCTCTAGAATTTTTTTATTTATTTATGTGATACTAATTGTTGAAAGATCTGCATCTAAGGTTGCCTGTAATATAAACTTTCTGCTTGTAAATATTTAAAGGTTTTGAGGACTTGAGAATGGAACCTGTCAAATTGATTTTGAATGTACTGTATTAGTTCTAGAATTATGGCTGATCTCCTATGAAATTTTGTTTAAACCATGACGTAGTGTACTGCCCAATAGGAATGATTGGAGGACATAGTAACCTGTTCCGTAACGATTGGGATGAGGCTAATGATAGATTGATTGATAGGCTAATTTCTTATGGCAGGTAGTTCATGGAGGATACATATTTCTTCACCTTCATATTGTTTACCTTCCTGCGTTTTTTTCATTAATACAATGTTTGTCTTTTGGTAGTTAAAATAAAGTTTTGAGAATTGGATCTTATTTAGGATCCTATTGGTAAAAAGATAATATTGTAGAAGTTTAGGGGTTTATTTGTAAAATATTATAATGCCCTATTTAAGTTCATGTTATGAATGTACATATTAGATTTTGCCCAATTCTTTCTACCATGGTATCAAAGCCAACCATTGCAACCTGTTCGTTCATCGTGCTTTGTCCATGCGATACTGTCATGCTAATGGGGAAGGCACGAGATTACAACAACTACCCGACCTTTGCGGTACAGCCGCGCTAACTGAGAAAGCACAAGATTGCGGGATTATCACGATGCATTTGCGCTAACCGGAAAGGCATGGGATTGCTGCTCCTACCCAACCCTCATGACACATTCGCGCTAACTGGGAAGGCACGGGATCGCGGCTCCTTCCCGAACCAGTGAGCAACGGAATCACGCATGGGATCACGACGACGATTACAACATACACTTCCAAAGACCATGATGTAATCGCAACGTAGCAAATGGTCAAATTTGTATATGATCCATACTTGGATTCTTGTATTTGAGGATGACACGAGACGTAGATAATGCAGGAGGTAAAGGGTTGTAGATTCTGGGAATGCTAGATTCTGAAGTTCGGAAGGCCTTGATTGGGCTTATACAGGGAGTTGACATCTTGATGGGAGCCACTTCCTCAGCACTTGCTTCGACGCAGGTGAACCTAGATCTTTCTTCTTCGGATTAGAAGCTTGATGGACCGACCACGTTTCTGAGCTGGTCACGTCGGGTTGAGGCTGCTTTAGTATGGAAGAGACTAGAGAGATATCTAACCGGGGACGAACCAAAGAGTGACAATGCTGAGGGAGATAAGTGGAGAACCACACACGACATAATCTACACCGGACTACTCAACTCAATGGGTCCGTCAATTGCATCCTTAGTAGATGACATTCGAAAGTTGAGAGATATCTGGGCAAAAGCTGAAGAGAATTTATGTTGGGACGAAGAACCACATGAGAGTGTTCTAGATTTAGCGTGAGATAGTAGTGATACAAGGTAATAGATTGATTCAGGAATACACCATAGAATTAGAGCTGCTATGAGCAAATCTTGATCACTTTTCATTGATGTCGAGTGGTGGCGATCTAGATTGCAAGAAAGGGAAGATCTTTACACAGATGAAAATTGTGCAGTTTTTGACCCATCTGAATTTTGACTTTGATCAGAGAAGATTAGTTCTCCTAGCTCAAGCGACTATCTCTTCGTTGGATGAGGCCATTATTGCAGTAGTACAAGATGAGTCTCATGAAGCAATACTTTGAGCTGAGTGAACTTCCGGGTCCGTAATCACTGCTGACTGTCTTGAGCTCAGGTATGATAAATGTCTAGGGGGAGACTCGCAAATGCTACAACTATGTTGAAGTCAGACATCTTAAACAAGATCTGTTTTTGGGCACCTAATGAGAGGCTGGTGGACGTGGACAAGGTGGAGGTTGTGTTCAGGGTCGCGATCGAGGTGGTAGAAAAGTTGGAAAGTGGGGTTACCGGATAAATCTGATTGTAACAGAGGAGGGAGAGATATGTGTGATTTTTATCAATGAGGATCTTAAGTATCTGGAGTTATTGAAGAGGAAATAGAAAGCAACAGTAGATGTGTCTAAAGATGCTTACCGCCAACTGTAATCAAGGGATAATATTTCCGCTTATGCTCGCTCTGACAAAGATATTTGTGATACACATGCTTTTGCCTCTATTTTCACGACATGATCATCATAATGAATATAGATTATGGTGCATCTTGATATGTGACAAATGCTACTAGAGAGCTTTCTTCCTATACTTCCCTAACAGTATTAGAAAGCATCCAAACTGCTGATGGTATAACACAGTCTATAGATGGTAAGAGTATAGTAAGGGGTACCAATTATATGATTGTCAAATATTTTGCATGTTTCTTTTCCCGAGAGCCTTTTATCCATATGTACCATTATGTCTAACTATAATGTGTTGTTTTCTTAGATATCCCTAAGGTGATCTTCCATTAGAAAAGGATGACTGACACTTGAGACTGGATGTGACATAGTGGACTCTGGTACTTGGACAGAGAGGGGATGGACTCAACGTTGACATCCATGGTAGAGAGTGGAGTAAGAGAATTTGGGGAAGAGTGTGGACGATCGTTGCTCTTACTTCACAAACACCTGAGACATTCTTGTTTTAGTTTATTGAGCCGGTTGTATCCTTCTTTTTATGAAAAGGTAAATAAATAAAAGTTTGTTTGTGATGTTTATGAGTTTGGTAAACTTATCAGGAGCTCATATATCAGTTATGAGAATAAAAGTTTTGGTGTTTTTGACTCGATTCATTCTAATGTTTGGGGATCTTGTTTTATTTATGAATGGTTATTGATATTTTATGACATTTATTGATTGTTTTTCTCTTGTTAGTTATATTTCTTGAAAAGTAAGTGTGATTGGTTTGCTTGCTTAAAGACTATCACAAAATAATCCAGACTCAATATGGTGCAATGGTGAAGGTGTTGAGGTCTGATAATGTGTTAGAGCATATCAACAAAGTATTTGGGGAATACTTGTCAGCCAAGGGGACGCAACATCAAACCACATGTTCATTCACATCGACACAAAATGAAATAGCAGAGAGGAAAAATAGACACCTTCTAAAGGTTGCTCAAAGCATGATGATCACAATGATTGTCCCAAAGTACTTATGAGGCAAGCGGTTTGACAGCTGCTCAATTGATCAACAGGATGTCATTGAGGGTATTGGATTTGAAGTTTCCTCGTCAGATGTTGAAAAGAGATAATAACGGGATCTTCCCATTGAAAGTGTGTAGTTGTGTATGTTTTGTGAATAATAACAGACCATTAATAGTGAAGCTTGATCCTAGAGCTGTGAAATATGTTTTTGTAGGTTATGCTGCTACTTAGAAGGGGTATGCTTGTTGGAATTTGATAGAGGAGATTATTTCTGAGCATGGATGTATTATTTAGAGAATTTAAATCATACTGCACCCAAGTGGTGACCTCATGCTTTGGTGACTAGTCAAATACTAGAGATATGAGATAAGATGGGATGAATAATAATGGTGAGAGAGTGATACACGTGCGAACAATGCATTTTTCTGTGATGTGGGAGAAATCAGTTGAGGAATCGAAAAGTGAAGAGAGTGAACCCAAAGGTGTTGAGATTCATGTTGAAGGTGGGCTAAGGGTGTATATTCTAACATAACACAATTACATGGAGCATTCATTGCATCTTTGAGCACGGTCTCTATACTCTAGTGCTGACAGGTTGCTAAGGAAGATCCCAAGTGGAAAGCGACTATGCATGAAGAGCTTAAGAATCTCGATAAAAAATCAAACATGAGAGTTAGTGCCACTACCACTGGGGAAAAAAAAAACAGTTGGTACAAGTCGATCTTTACACTAAAACAAACTCCAAAAGGTAAAGTGGAGCTGTACAAGACACGATTGGATATGAAAGAGTATAGTCAGATATATGACATTAATTATGATGTAACTTTTGTATCAGTAGCAAAGATGAACACAATATTAACACTTGTTTCTCTTGCAGTGAATGGTGGGTGGATTTTACACCAACTCGAAATGAAGAATGCATTTCATCATGGTGAATTATTGGATGAGGTATATATTGAGATATCATCAGGATTCGATACAATTCAGATAGTGGGCAAGATGTGCTTGCTTAGGAAGTCACTGCTTGACTTCAAACAGATTCCTTGAGTCTGGTTTGACAGTTTAGAAAAGATTTGATGGACATGGGGTATCAATAGATCAATGTAGACCATACAAAATTTGTTTGACAACATGAAGGTCACACCACTATACTTGCTGGTATGTTGATGATATCATTATCACCGATGATAATGAGACAGAGATTGCCCAGCTAAATGTAAGATTGAACAAGGAATATGAGGTGAAAGATCTTGAATAACTCAAATACTTTCTTGGGATTGAAGTGACCCGTAGACCTTAGGGGATGGTCCCGACCTAGAGAAAGTATGTACTCGATCTACTCACGGAAACAAACATGCTGGGGTGCAAATCTTTAGTTTCTCCAATTGACCAGAAGGGCAAGCTAAGTGCAGAGACAGGGGAACTGGCAAATCGTGTGAGGTACCAGAGATTGGTGAGTTGTCTAATCTATCGGTGTTATGCTTGGCCCGACTTCTCTTTTGCAGTGAGCATGGCGAGCCACTACATGTAGGTCTGTCAAATTGGCTCATTGTTCACGAACAACTCGTGTTCAACTCGTTCGTTAAGCTTAACGAGCCGAACACGAACAAATTTTTAAGTTCGAAATGTAAATGAGCCGAACAAGAACAAAAATTTGTTCGCTCGTGTACGACTCAAATTGACTCGAAAACAAATAAATAAATAAATATATATATATACACACATAATACATATTCATAAAATTAAATATTATAAATTATAATTATATAAAATTTATAAATAAAAAAATTAAATCTATAAATTTTAATATATAATAAATTATTAATAATTATATATTACTATTAGTTATATAATTAATATAATATATTATATATTATGAAAAAAGCCCTAAGCCTCGACCTCCCCTTCCCCTCTCGAAAGCTTTCGGGTTTGTCCGCCCCTCCCTCTTTGGAGTCTTCTCCTTCTCTCAAAATCGCAAAAGGGTTTCGACTGCGAAAGCTTAGGGTTTGCCGTTTGTGTTTGTTTGCTATTCTCTACATCTATTTCTCCTTGGATGATTAGCGTTGACTCGATTGCTTGGTATTCTTGCTTTGTTGCTCGATATTCTTGCTTGGTTGTTGTTTGGCTACCAAGGTGTTATCTTTGAGCATCTTTTCTCTAATATTTTATATTTATCTTTAGATTTGCCTCATAGCTTAAATTCTTATAAGTTTCTTTTAGATTTATTTAGATTTTTGAGTGAAACCTAGTTTCTGAAGTTTTTGGGAGTGAAATCTCACATATTGCATTTAGATCTGATTTTTTTATGGATGAAATCTAATATAAGGGTTTTGTTGTGAAATTTGATTGGACAATTATGCATTTGCGCGATGATTCATACAGGTTTAAGCATTTGTGTTGTGAATCTGTGATTCGACTATTGCCTTTAGATCTGANATGAAATCTAATATAAGGGTTTTGTTGTGAAATTTGATTGGACAATTATGCATTTGCGCGATGATTCATACAAGTTTAAGCATTTGTGTTGTGAATCTGTGATTCGACTATTGCCTCTAGATCTGATTTTTTTTTTTTATGGATGAGAACTGATATAAGAGTTTTGTTGTGAAATTTGATTTGACTATTGTGCATTTTTGCGGTGATTCATGCATGTTTAAGCATCTGTGTTGTGATTCAGCTATTGCCTCTAGTTATGATTATTTTTATGGATGATATATGATATAAGGGTTTTGTTGCGAAATTGGATTTGGCTGTTGTGCATTTGTGCTGTGATTCATACAGGTTTAAGCAATTGTGTNAAGCATCTGTGTTGTGATTCAGCTATTGCCTCTAGTTATGATTATTTTTATGGATGATATATGATATAAGGGGTTTGTTGCGAAATTGGATTTGGCTGTTGTGCATTTGTGCTGTGATTCATACAGGTTTAAACAATTGTGCTGTGATTCGATTCTAGTTCTGATTTTTTTGGATTAGATCTGATATAAGGATTTTGTTGTGCATTGTGATTCCGCTATTGTTCATTCTTAAATTTCATATGGATGAGATCTTANTGTGATTCGATTCTAGTTCTGATTTTTTTGGATTAGATCTGATATAAGGATTTTGTTGTGCATTGTGATTCCACTATTGTTCATTCTTAAATTTCATATGGATGAGATCTTTTAAGTTTTAATACACTACAGGTTTAATTGTTTAAGCAGTTTGGATGCTACTTGTTATGTTCAAAATAGTTAGTGTAAAATATACATGACTTACATTGGATGCCATATTTATAGTGATCTGCTACTCTTATAGTTTGTGCATTTTATGCCACACGGAATACTGCATCACTTTACCTAACTTGTATATTAGATCACTTCACCTTATATACACACGACTTACATTACATATGATTTCATATCGTCTGTATACTGCATCACTTTACTTTGGTAAAGTATAGTGTGATTGCATGAATGGCAGTCCATTTATAAATTTCTCTTTTTTGCTTATACAAAATGACAAAACTTATAGTGAAATATAAGAAAAAGAAGATGCATACCTTGAAACTTTTCATGCGTGATTGCCTTCCTGAAACTTTTGCTTAAGTATTGGCCTAATTCAAAATATTTACATCAGTGATATTTTTGTCACAAGAATCGGATTTCAAGTTCCTTAGAAGTTGGAGAATGTTGCATCTCATTAATTGTCACAATAATGCTGGAAAAAAAATGATTAGGAGATGTTTTNCACTTTACCTAACTTGTATATTAGATCACTTCACCTTATATACACACGACTTACATTACATATGATTTCATACCGTCTGTATACTGCATCACTTTACTTTGGTAAAGCATAGTGTGATTGCGTGAATGGCTGTCCATTTATAAATTTCTCTTTTTTGCTTATACAAAATGACAAAACTTATAGTGAAATATAAGAAAAAGAAGATGCATACCTTGAAACTTTTCATGCGTGATTGCCTTCCTGAAACTTTTGCTTAAGTATTGGCCTAATTCAAAATATTTACATCAGTGATATTTTTGTCACAAGAATCGGATTTCAAGTTCCTTAGAAGTTGGAGAATATTGCATCTCATTAATTGTCACAATAATGCTGGAAAAAAAATGATTAGGAGATGTTTANTATAATAAATTAATAATAATAATATATTATTATTAGTTATATAATTAATATAATATATTATATATTACGAAAAAAGCCCTAAGCCTCGGCCTCCCCTTCCTCTCTCGAAAGCTTTTGGGTTTGTCCGCCCCTCCCTCGTTTGAGTCTTCTTCTTCTCTCAAAATAGCAAAAGGGTTTCGACTGCGAAAGCTTAGGGTTTGACGTTTGTGTTTGTTTGCTATACACTACATCTATTTCTCCTTGGATGATTAGCGTTGACTTGATTGCTCGGTATTCTTGCTTGGTTGCTCAATATTCTTGCTTGGTTGCTTGTTTGGCTACCGAGGTGTTATCTTTGAGTATCTTTTCTCTAATATTTCATATTTATCTTTAGATTCGCCTCATAGCTTAAATTCTTATAAATTTCTTTTATATTTATTTAGATTTTTGAGTGAAATGTAATTTCTGAGGTTTTTGGGAGTGAAATCTCACATATTGCATTTAGATCTGATTTTTTTTATGGATGAAATCTAATATAAGGGTTTTGTTGTGAAATTTGATTGGACAATTATGCATTTGAGCGGTGATTCATACAGGTTTAAGCATTTGTGCTATGAATCTGTGATTCGGCTATTGCCTCTAGATCTGATTTTTTTTATGGATGAGAACTTATATAAGGGTTTTGTTGTGAAATTTGATTTGACTATTGTCCATTTCTGCGGTGATTCATGCAAGTTTAAACATTTGTGTTGTGATTCGGCTATTGCCTCTAGATATGATTATTTTTATGGATGATATATGATATAAGGGTTTTGTTGTGAAATTGGATTTGGCTATTGTGCATTTGTGCTGTGATTCGTACAGGTTTAAACAATTGTGCTGTGATTCGGCTATTGCTTCTAGATCTGATTTTTTTTTTGATTAGATCTGATATAAGGATTTTGTTGTGTATTGTGATTCCGCTATTGTTCATTCTCAAATTTCATATGGATGAGATCTTATAAGTTTTAATAAACTACAGGTTTAATTGTTTAAGCATTTTGGATGCTACTTGTTATGTTTAAAATAGTTAGTGTATAATATACATTACTTACATTGGATGCCCCATTTATAGTGATCTGCTACTCTTATAGTTTGTGCATTTTATGCCACACGGTATACTGCATTACTTTACCTAACTTGTATATTAGATCACCTTATATACACACGACTTACATTACATCTTATTTAATACCGTCTGTATACTGCATCACTTTACTTTGGTAAAGCATAGCGTGATTGCGTGAATGGCTGTTCATTTATAAATTTCTCTTTTTGCTTATACAAAATGACAAAACTTATAGTGAAATATAATAGAAAAGAAGATGCATACCTTGAAACGTTTCATCCGTGATTGCCTTCCTGAAATTTTTGCTTAAGTATTGGCCTAATTCAAAATATTTACATTAGTGATATTTTTGTCACAAGAATCGGATTTCAAGTTCCTTAGAAGTTGGAGAATGTTGCATCTCATTAATTGCCACAATAATGCTGGAAAAAAATATGATTAGGAGATGTTTATTTCCTTGAATTAAGACCTACCCTAACTCAGATTTATTTCCTTGAAGTATTCAATAGTTTCTTCATGTTAGTAGGCTACAGACTGATAGCCAAATATTGCAACATTTGTAGAAACAATACTTAAAAAAGTCATACTTGTTTTCATTTGTTACTATGCTTAGCTACTATATCTCAACTATTTTGTGTGTGCTGTCTTCATTCTTCTTTCAATATTTATTAGCCTATTTAATTGGTGTTAATCCTATTTAGCCTATTTAATTTAAAGTGCTACTCATTCCTTACTTTTGATTTCATATAGTGTGCAAACATGTCCTAATTAGATCTTTCACAATCTGAATCATCCTGCAATAGGTTGCTAGTATAGATTCAGAATAGTAACGAAAATGTAAATCTTAATTCAGAAAATATAAAGACAGAAGTAATACATGAAGTTTTGCCAGAAATTGTCATTGATAATATCAATGAAGAAGTCCTTGCTAAGAAAGATAGGAAGAGCAAGTCAACAGTGATAATATTTTGTGGAGACAACATTTTTTATTGAGGGGGTCCCAACTTTTTGGCAATGCATGTGTTGTTGAATAAAATTTCACAAATCCAAAACGGGAGCTACTTCTCAACTACTGCGTCATGTGAGAGAATGTGGATTAATAAAAGTTAAGAGTAAGCAAACAATTGATCTTTCAGAAAAAAAACATTTTTGAATTTCATGCTACTGATGTTAATGCACATGTTGAGATCTCAATGTTTTACGATTCAATGAGCTATGATCAATATAAGATTAGAAAAATAATTTCTAAAATGATTACAGTGCATGAATATTCATTCAATATTTTTGAGCATACATGATTTAACGTTTTATTGAAAGTTTTAAATCCAAATTATGAGAATGTTTCAAAAAATACAATAAAAAATGATTGTATTAAAATTTATTTGTTTAAAAAAGAAAAATTGAAAATACAATTTAGGGATGTTCACAGGTTTTCATTAACTTTTGTTTGTTGGACTTTCAATTAAATAATCAAATATGTGTCTAACTGTTTATTATATTAATCAATCTTGAAAGATTCAGAAATGAATTATTAATTACATTGAATTTGATCAATCTCGTACCAATATATTCATTTATGATGCTATATGTGATTGCTTTTTAGATTAGAAGATACAAGACAAAGTGTTACTATCACTTTAGATAACGCTATTAATAATGATATTGCTGTTAACTTGCTTAAATCAAATTTTATGACAATAGAGAAATTAGATTTTGAGGGGCATTTCTTTCATGTCCGTTGCTATGCTCAAATATTAAATATTATGATGCAACTTGGTTTGAGATAGATTAATGACATCATTCATAATATTAGAGTGTTATTGAATTATTTCAAGAAGTCACCGTTGAGGTTGTATAAGTTTGTTGAGATGTCTAGGCAATTATGAATATCAACATCAATTGGTTTGTGCATTGATGTCCCTACAATGTGGAACTCATCATAGTTAATGCTTGAATTTGCTCTTATTTTCAGGTGTTCACTCACTATACAGATTGAGATAATAATTTTAGTTGGTTGTCATCAGATCTAGATTGAAAGAAGTATGAGAAATTTAAAAAATTTCTTGTTTTAATAATGTGATAATGATTTTTGATTTTTCCTACCCGACTTTAAATATTTTTTTACCTGATGTTATGCATATCAATAAACTATTGTTGGATGAGCCGACTTCTTCCGATGAGTATAAAAAGAACTTGACTATGACCATGAGAAGTAAATTTGATAAATATTTGGGTGAGTGCAATCTTTTAATGTTCGCTGTAGCTGTTTTGCACCATCGATTGAAATTAAAGTTCATACATTTTAGTTTTGTCAAGATGTACACATCCGTTATATTAGACTAAAAAATTCAACAAATTGAAGATGCTATGTGAGAATTATATGATATTTATGTAAGCGATATTGCTAGTTCTAGTTCTACAAGTGACAATGTATCTTCAGAGCTACCAAGTGATTTAATTAATCCACAAAATTTTAATTGTATGCTTGCATTTACTGATTTTGTTGTTTCATGTGATCCAATTCAATCTTCAAAATTAGATTTACAAGTCTATCTTGAGGATGATCTATTTTTTCGGTAATAATGAACAATTTGATATACTTAAGTGGTGAAAGTTGAATACTCTCAAGTATCATTGCTTATCTAAAATGACTAAGAATATATTGTCAATTCCGATACTATAGTTGCTTCAGAAGCTGCATTTGGTATTGGCGGGAGAGTTCTTAATGATTATAGAAGTTCGTTCTTTACAAAGACGCTGAATAAACTAATATGCTAATCTAGTGGGATTAGAACTTCTACGAGTATTAGGAATTAGTTTTTAGAGTATGCGTACTTTTTCATCTTATTTCTAATATTTATATATCTTTCATATCAACATGAATTATTAGAAGTGGAGCATATTGAAGTGACTTTGCCCGTGTAAATAAGAGGAATGTTCAAAGATTGAAGAGGCGATTTCATATCTAATTTTCATTGCATGCACTTTATTTTAATTTTGGATAGTTATTATTCTATGGTTGGTTATTCTTAGCTTGCTGGGTGTCTGGGTTATTCTTAGCTTGCTAACTTATATTTTCTCAATTAGTTTTTACCATTATTCTGACACTAGGATCTTGGGTTTGATTTTCTCTGTTTACTTATGCTATGAATGTTACTTGCTTTACCTTGTGTTGTTTGTGGGATAATTTACTTGGTATGTTTACTGGCCGGGTATGACTCGTTTGCAGAGATGTGTTTCTTGCCTTCTGGAGTGGTTTCAAGGTTTCAAGCGTACAGGATTTATACAGCTGCTCTCTTTCATGGATCCCTGCTGCATGTTGTTTTCAATATGTTGGCACTTGTACCCTTGGGGACATAGTTAGAGGGAATTATGGGATCCATTCGTCTGCTGTACGCCTGTACTGTACTTGATGATCTTGCTTGCTACAAGCATTGCTATTTTCCACTCATTATAGCTTTAATTGTGGCCCACAATCCTTTACACACATATCCATTATTTTTGTTGTAACGGGTAACCCCACTTTATGTTAGTATTCTCTTTTTAATAAATTGTTTTCACTAAATTGCACTTAACAAGTTTCAACCATGCCAACAAAATATCAACCATGATTGGTGTCGTTTCAGTCGATAGAGATGACCGCGAAGATGATAAGGATGACCACGAAGATGATAGGGATGGTTTAATGATGTTGTTTTAACCTTTTGTTTGTTTTCAAGTCTTAATTTAATCATTTTGTTCATATAAGTCNTAACCCCACTTTATGTTAGTATTCTCTTTTTAATAAATTGTTTTCACTAAATTGCACTTAACAAGTTTCAACAATGCCAACAAAATATCAACCATGATTGGTGTTGTTTCAGTCGATAGAGATGGCCACGAAGATGATAGGGATGGTTTAATGATGTTGTTTTAACCTTTTGTTTGTTTTCAAGTCTTAATTTAATCATTTTGTTCATATAAGTTGTCGTATTCTTTTTTCAATTTCTTGTTGAAGCTTCTGTCACGGTTCGATCTTGAGAAATTCCTGCATGTAGCAATTGGTTGTTCACTTATTCTTCGGCGGTGGTGGCGTACACATTTAAGGCTGCACTAAAAAAAATTACCATTATTGCAATGAAAAAAGTGTATTGCATGTTGCTTTGAGCATGTTTAGCATTTATTTGTTATCTCTTTTTAATTATAGAATTTTACTTGACATTTATTTGGCATACCACACAATTCTTACTTATTATCTAAAACCTAAATATTTATACTTACAACATTTTTTCGTTTTAAATATAACAATGAAAAGGTGCATGTCACTTTTAAAAAGTTAGCAATAATGACATTTTTGATTTAATATTTAAGATTTGAGTGTTATGCATGTAAATATGAAAGTTAAGGTATTAGATATTTAAATACATAGAATTGTGTGGTATGTATGTGAATGCCGTTGTATTTTATTTTTCTAGTTTTGGACAATATATTTAGTTAATGCTCTGTGAGTATTTTTTTTTGAAATCCAACGTATACTTTTAAATTCCATCTTTTTTGATATCCTAATACTATAGCCAAGAATCTACTTTGATGTTATTCTTGGTTGGTTATTCTTAATCTTAGCTTGAGTTCTGCTTTGTTGGTTATTTGACTGGTTATTAAGTGTTGCTGGAATATTATCTAATGTTACTAAGTATTTAGTTGATTATTTTCTTACGAGAAGAAGAGATCGTCGAGATTGTAAAGATTTTAAGGTCATTCTAAGTGAGGATTTAAATACCCAACATCGTTTATCAGTTCTAGATTTTAAGATGAAGAGTTGTAAAATAAAGAATATTAGGACTCATCATCGTAGGATTAGATGGGGGAACCTAGAAGACAAATAAAATTATTTTTATGAGTAAAATTCAAGATTTTAAAATTTGGGATGTTCATGATGAAACAAATGCTATGTGGGATAAAATAACAAACACTATTTAACAAGTAGCAAAACATGTACTTGGAGAATCAAAAGAAAGTTTCTTTAAATAAAAATAGTTAGTAGTGAAATAATAATGTGCAAGAAAAGATAAAATATAAGAAGTTATGTTATAAAAATTAGTTTAAATGTAAAATCTTAGAAAGCTGAGAAAATATCAAACGACCCGTAAGAAGTCTAAAAGAACATTCTGTGACGCTAAAAATTCTACTTTAATGATTTTTATAATAGATTTGATACTTATGAGTGAAAAATATACGTATAAACTAGCCAAACAAAAAGAAATAAAAAGTAAAGATTTAACTCAAGTAAAATGTATTAAAGATGAAAATAAAAAAAGTACTTTTCTTAGAAAAAGATATTCAACATAGGTGGACGAGTTATTTTGATAAAATTTTTAATGAAGTTTCTGAAATTACGATCGACCTTAGTGATCTTAATATCGTTAATAATAATAAAACGTTTTATTGTTACCGTCACATTAATAAAAAAGAAGTTGATGAGGCTTTAAAGAAAACCATTGGTGGAAAGTTTGTAGGACCTGATGATATCCCAATTGAAGTATGGAATTATTTAAGAGATTTGAGAGTTTCTTGGCTTAGTAAACTCTTTAATATTATTTTAAAAACTTAAAAGATGATTGAGGAGTGGAGTAAGAGTATTTTGATCCCATTTTTAAAAATAAAGGGGATGCACAAGCAGCGCAAATTATAGAGGAATTAAGTTGATGTGTCATATTTTAAAATTATGGGAGAGGGTAATTGAACATAGGTTAAGACGCATCACAAACTTATAGAGGAATTAAGTTGATGTGTCATACTTTAAAATTATAGGAGAGGGTAATTGAACATAAGTTAAGAAGTATTACAAAGATTTCTCATAGTCACTTTGGATTTATGCCGGACATGTCTACTATAGAAGTTATACACTTATTGAGAGGTTTGATGGAGAAGTTCAGAAATTATGAGGATCTATATTTGATTTTTATTAATTTTGAAGACGCTTACGATAAGATTCCAAGAGATATCCTTTGGAGAGTTTTTGAGAAGAAGATGTTGATATGACTTATATTCTAGTCATTAAAGAGATGTATACTAGAGTCGTTACTTGTGTTCGAACTAGAGGATTGACCAAATATTTTCCAATTTCTGTTGGATTACATCAGGGATCGACTTTAAGCCCATATCTTTTTGCTTTACTTATGGATGGTCTTATTAGACTTTTACAGGAGGATGTACTTTGGTGTATGCTTTTTGCTGATGATATCCTTCTGGTGGATTAGGGGAGAGAAAAAGCCCTGAAAAAACTTGAATTATGGAGGTCTACCTTGGAGGAGTCTAAAGGCCTTCATTTGAGTAGAACTAAAACTGAATACATGGAATGTAATTTTAGTAGTAGCTCTAGTGACAGAAGTGTAACTTTGGGTGATCAAATTATTATTAAGAGGTGTGAGCCATTTAAATATCTCGGGCCTGTTGTTCAAAGCGATGGTGATATAGATGGGGATCTTAATAGTAGAATTCAAGTTGGTTGGTTGAAGTGGAGGAATGCCGCGGGCCTTTTGTGTGATAGAAAAGTATCGCTTAGACTGAAAGGAAAGTTTTATAAGACGGTGGTGAAACCTGCCATGTTTTATGACGCTGAATATTGGCCTTTAAAAGGCGTTTATAAGACAGTGGTGAGACCTGCAATGCTCTATGGCGCTGAATGTTGGCCTTTAAAAGAGAAACATAATACTAAGTTAAGTGTTGCCGAGATGAGAATGATTAGGTGGATGAGTGGCTTTACACTTAGAGGCAAAATGCGAAATGAATATATCTGTGATAGGGTTGGTGTAGCTTCTGTGAGAGACAAAATCAGAGAAAATCGTCTTAAATGATTTGGTCACATTAAACGTCGACCATCTGATGATCCGATTATGAGAGTAGATGTTTTAGATTCGATTTATGTTAAGAAAGACAAAGGTAGACTAAAGAAAACTTGGGCTTATTGTATAAGAAATGATCTTTAATTTATTAGAACTAAATGAAAATTTGACACTAAATAGGACTCAGTGGAGAAAAGGCTTCTTGTAGCCAACCCCACGTAGTGGGATTAAGGTTTTTTTGTTGTTGTTGTTGTTGTTGTTGCTGCTAGTTATTGTTCGCTGGTTATCTAATGTTGTTGCCTTATTGCTGCCTTGTTGGGTTATTACAATTTCAATTGGTTGCTATAAGATGTTATTAGAGGTTATGATGATTACAATTGATAAAATCTGATTATTGGTATGACACGTGTTTATTTCATTTTGCTTGAAAGACACAAACCGTGCAACCGGATAATTGATTTACTTGAAAGTGATGAAATGAGTTCATAAATCTGAGCCTCAATTAATATTTACATCTTAACTTTTATTTTTATTTCTAATTTAAATTTTTTTCTAATACATAACTAAGAATTGCAGGTACAAAATTATTATTGATTCATCATGATTCACTAATCACTACTTATTGGATCGTCGAACATAAAGATCGAGGAATTAATACAAAGTCAGAGTTTAAATTTAATGTATTTTTTTGAATTTTTTAGGTGTATGTGTTACTGTGTATCAAAAATAAATGTAATTTTCTAAATGAAATATGCAATACAATAATTTTTTATGTTTTGATTTTTATTTAAAATTTTATTTGTATTTTTTGTACTCTTGTTTAACTTGTAAATTGTAAAATTTATAATAAATTTGTTCTTATTTTGTAAAATTTTGTAAAACAATTTTAATATTCTTATTGTGTAAAATTTTGAATGAAATTTATTCTTGAAATTTTTTCTAATTAATCAATGTTTTACGGTTTGAAATTAAAATAGTAATACAAACAATTTTTTTAGATAAAATTATTTGTTTAATTTTATTTTAAAAATTAATTATTTTTTAATACAAACAATTTTTTTAGATAAAATTATTTGTTTAATTTTATTTTAAAAATTAATTATTATAATAATTTTATATTCTAAAAAGTCAATTTCAAGCCGAACACGAACACATTGTTCACGAACCATTTCGAACATGAGCTAATTTCAAACACGAACTTCGAATGAGCCGAACACGAGCCCAGCCTGAGCTCGCTCAGGCTTGGCTCGTTTACAACCCTAGCTAGATGCATGATTCAAGAAAAAGCTATATGGATGCAGTGTATCACATTCTCAGGTATCTATAAAGTGCACCAGAGAAGGGGTTGATGTTCAGGAAAAATGAATATGTAGACATTGTGGGCTTTTGTTACGTTAACTAAGTGAGTTGTGAAGATGGCATAAGGTCCACCTCAGGATATTGCATGTTCGTAGGGGCAACTTGGTCTCTTGGAAGAGCAAGAAATAGTCTGTAGTAGTGAGGTTAACAACAGAGGCAGAGTAAAGGACCATGCCCTTAGGAGCTGTTGAGATGATGTGGCTGAGGAAGTTGCGGGTCGACAACAAGTCAGCAATTGGCATTGCCAACAACTCGGTGCAACACGATAGCACCAAACATGTGGAGATTGATAGATTCTTCATCAGGGAAAAGGTTAGTAATGGGCTACTGGTGCTAAGTCATGTAGTCACTGGAGAGCAAGTGGCTAACTGCCTCACTGAACGACTTAGTTCATTAGATTTGTCTACGTTATGTGACAAGATGGGCTCAATGGATATCTTTTGCCCATATTGAGGGGGGAATGTTGAGAACTGGATCTTATTTATGGTCCCATTGGTAAAAAGATGATATTGAAGAAGTCTAGGGGTTTATTTATAGCACATTGTAATACCCTATTTAAGTCTTTATTATGAATGTATAGACTAAGTTTCACCCAATTCTTTCTACCAGCACAATCTTGGATGTTTGAGCATGAAATCTATGTTTAATAGCACGTGGATGGTGACAAATGCACGCAAGTGCATGCCAGAAGATGGTTTACTGTGTATGAAAATAGCTTGGTAAGGTTACAGTAAGTTTTTTGAGCTCCTGGTTGGAATTTGTAGAAACTTGTCCATTTTTGTGCTTGAGGTTGTTATGTCTTAATTGTTTATTTTATAGCAATTTACAAGATATGTGAATGTTGTACTCACGATTTTTCAGGCTGGATCTTTGCCAGTTCACGGGGTTGCTATTCCTACAATTAATGGAATCAGGAATGTACTTATTCATATTGGTGCACGACAGAATGGGAAACAAAAGAAAGTACTTTGGCATAATCTCCGTGAAGAACCAGTAAGATTTTTGCATCCAGAGCGGAACTTTGTTTAAGGCATAGACTAGACAATTTTTCTTAGTATTTGTCTTCTAGGATGTTGTAATTTTGTCTTTTTTTTTTTACCTTTTTGGTTTTTTTTTCCTGTATAGCTGCTTTTATATTTTATTATTGTATCAGGTGGTATACATAAATGATTGTCCTTTTGTCTTGCGAGATGTGGAAAAGCCCTTCTCCAATCTAGAGTACACGGTATGAAAATAAACCTTATTTTTACATGCCTTTGAAAGCATCTATTCATTTTAGACAACGATTAGCTTGCCATAATAGTTGGCCCAATTTCTTTTACTTTTACTTATTTCTTTCTTTCAGTAGGAATAAATTAGAATGAGGATTTATGAAATACTACTCTCAACCTTCTATGATCATGTCTGTTTAGCACTGGCTCGGTATTAAGTCCATAAATCTGTTAATATTTCGTTTAGTTATAAATACACTTATTGATGAAAGATACTATATCCTTTCATAAATTGTGATACCATAGATCTGATAATATTTCTGTTTAGCTAATGCTTACCATTGACCTGGTTTTTGTCATTTGTGAACGGAAATCATTAGCCATTTGAAAATTGAATATTGCTTTTTTACCATGTCATGCATTTGTCAACTATCAGAGCCTTTCTATTTGCGGTCTATTCTATCTTTTGAATGTAATATTTATTGCATTATTTTTCTATAGACATATTCATGGCCTTCTATCTTTTAATTTTCTTCTTTCTCAATCCTTTTTGGTATTAAGTTTCTCTTAGGATAACTTTCAAAAAGATACAAGTAATTTTTAATAGGTATCTTCCATTATGAAAAGCATAAATATATAAGACAACATTACATATATGTGGGCCCTCTAGGGGATAACAATTGTTTTTTGTTCATATTAACAAATATTAACTCTCTTAGTTAGTAGCTTTGGCATAAAGGACAACAATAAAATCTTCTACCGTACCTACTTTCTTTTCTTGATCGGTAATCAACACACCGCGTGCCATAGTAGCAACTTGGAATTCTCGAAGTACCTTATGCTCTTGAACTCATGTTTCTTGTGATTATAATATACTATGACTTCATTTGAGAAAATAATAAATATGTGCAAGAAACATTAAAAAAAATAATAGTTTTATAATAGAGAATGAAAGGTAATTAGGACACATCAAGTAAACTATAATACAGATTCGTGGAAATATATATAAAATATACATCCACACATTCAACTTACAACTGAAATATGATTCATCAATAAGAAATCACTAGGTGATGTTACATGAATACAATTCATGCGTTCACCAAAGCATCAATGATTTCTTCTCTTAACTGTATCATCTCTTGCACACATTCTCATTCGGAAGTGTTGTTTTCGGTCATACAGAAGTCTTTATTGGACACTGAATGTCTGGTCTAATGTTGTTTAGCGTCCTCAGGCATGCAAGTAAGATTTTCATCTATGACTCTGAAATTGATATCGTCTTGGGATGGATGCTTCCATATAAAATTATTAAGTGTTGTTGTTGCAACAACTATTTTTACATATTTTTTGAAAGAGAATGTAAGCATTGATCCCGATATTCTTTTTTTATATAGAATTTAAGAAGTTGATACCACTACTTGAAGATTTTAATCCCCGGTAATAACACCGAAAACTTGATCCCAAACAAAGTAAGATTTCAATTATATTTCTAGGGATTCTATGCAAGTATACGTATCTTTATCAAGTAATATAGTGCTTTCTGATTAAGCCCTGAATATCGATCCCACGGAGATCGAGGTTAATCACGATGACTTTCAAGAGAAATTCTAGTTTATAATAACACGCCATAGCTTGGAAGGTCGATAAAAGTTTGGTTTTGGTTTTATCCTACAATTATCTCTACAATACTACTACTTCTAAATTAAAATACTTAGTGAAAATCAGAAAGTGAGGTTCTTAATGTATTAAAAGTACTCTTTCTCATGCAATGAAAGTAGTGACATGTGTAAAAGTAAAACAAGTAGTGAGAGAGATTGTGACAAATAAGAACAATTATATTCTTTACCCTTACTAGATTTGTTATAAGTAACATTGGTTAATCTAAAGTTTGAATAGTTTTGAAGATGGGCTAGACAGAGAAGATACTAGCTCTCACTCTAGAGTTTTCTCTTATCCCTCCACCTGGAGGCTAACATCTCGCATCAAAACCTAAAACAATAGACCAAATTAGGGGCTTTAGCCAGTCACTCTAAATTTCTCTAATTCTACACCCTTTAAAGATTATTTTCATATTTGTTTGCACTTAACTATATTGACTACATTCTCATCCATACAATCTCATGTGATTCTACCACAGTTGATTGAGACAATATAATCCCGGATCTTACATGTTTTCACAACAGATTTTAATATGCAAGTTGAGATGAAGTTTATATGTGAATGAAGAACAAAGTAAAATCATCACAATATATTCTCACTCTACTCAATTCTATATTCTACACATGCATAATAACTCATTACAAGAGGGAAGAGTAAAGAACACTACTCACTACACATGGAGAAACAACAAGAACTTTTTATTGAACAAGACTTTGAAACCATACAAACAGAGTACTAAATTTAATCAAAATACAATGAAAATACTTATCTCTGATAGAAATCAAACTCTCCTTGTATAGCAAAAACAATTTCCTTACAATCCTCTCCAATAACAAAGTGAAAAGAAAAAAAGAAATCTCTCACACTCTCTCTTTCTCACCTTGCCGCCCTGCTTGGGCTCACGCCCAAGCCTTCTTCCTCTTCTCCAAGTCTTCTCCTCTTTCTAATTAATTCCAAAGTCCAAGGGATATTTTAGAAACATTTCCAAGCTTTTTTTTTATAATTTTCCAAGAGATGCTTAAGTGTCTCTTCAAAATTGTCCATATTCATTGAATCTTCTAAATGATGCCTGAAGTGCCTCTTCAAAACTCCATATAATTGCCCAAAATTCTTCTAGAAAGTCCATTTTCTCATTTCCAACAAATTCCCCAAGAGATGCACGAAACAACGCTTCAAAAATCGTCCAAATCCGACATATATTGAAGAAGTTATGCTAAAAACCGTCTCTGGCGTCTAAGCACTGATTCTGGAGCGCTCTCCTCTCTGTCTGGTGGCGCCAAAACACCATTTTTGGCGCTTAAGCGTCGGACACATGCACTTAAGTGTCCGGTTTAGGTCCCCTTGGCTTCGATGTGCCCTCATTCGACCTGATTTGCTCCGGTTTACTCCGTTTTGGTCCATTTTTGTTCCTTTTTCTCCAATCACTCCAAATTCTTCAAATTAGTCTACCTACAACCAAAAACACAAGAAAACATATCCTTAAAGTGCAATATCATCATAAAATATAGCATGAAAAATAATACCTTTTTAGGTGTATCAAAATCCCAAACTTAAACATTACTTGTCCTCAAGCAATATAACATTTTAAAAATAATTTTTGTAGATTAGAGTTAATCAGTCATCCTTTAGAATTGCTAAAATTTTGTTATAAAAATGTGATAGTTCAAATTAGAAGAACTTCTAGTGAATCAGACTAACCCAGGGTCTAAAATATTTATCATCAAGCTTGGAAATTTGTTTTCCTATGTAATTCAAAAATATATGCAGATTTTTCAAACTTTGGATCCTATGAACTTTACTTTCTAGACTTAAGAACTTTCTTAAAAATAAATTTTACTAATATAAGTATAAAAATCAAGCTTATGATTGTTTTAAGTTCATTACTCTAGAAAGACTCAAGTGAAACCAATTTTTGATTAAGACGTCTCCTCAAGCTTCTCCTTACTTTATTCAAATTTTTTTTTGCATTTTCTGTTTCTTTTTCTGGATCTTTTTGATCCATAATTTTTTTATATCTTTTTTTATATGAGGGTTACTATATCTGGAGAAGTTCTTAAATAATTTTGAATTCCACTATCCTCCTCTAAAGTTAAAACTTATTATTTTCCTTCACTTGAAAATATGTGTATATTTTTTAAAATACTTTCTAGAGAGCCTTAAATGTTCGAAAATAAAAATTCTAAGAATCCTTAATTTAAAAAAAAATACAATTCTTCCTACTAAAGATAGTTATTCATTTTCCCAAGCTCTCCAATAAATATCCTTAACTCTAGGTTCACCATTTTCCCTAAAAATATCAACTAAGTTTTTATACTCAATTTCTATGCTAATTCTAACATCCTTAAGATGACTCCACATAACAATAATCATTAGAAATAAAATACAAATTTATTTGTAGTATTTTTGGAAACAAGTAAGGTTTAAATTTGAAACATTTTTCTTTCCCCCCAAAACTTAAGCTCAAACATGTGTAAGAATGAAGTACAAAAATATGCGGCAAGGAAATATGACTTTTACAATATACTATACATCCTACAAAAATATCAACAAATAACACATGGTAGAATATTACAGTAGAAGTACATGCTTGACATAACACTATGGAGAAATTTTGAATAGTAGAACATGTACAAAGTGAAGATTAAATAGAAACACATTTTAAACTTTATAAAGGAATTGCTAGATGCTAACAAGTTTAAAATATTGAGATAAGTTTTATCTCCCATGACTCATTCAACTTGACTCACAAACATAGACACACAAACTCCAATACATAAACTCACAAATTCATAAACAAACAACGATTGAGGTTAATTTGATCACCCTTCTACTCACATTTCCCCTCCTTACTTTCAATTTATAACGGAAGAAACTACACTAATAAAGTGGGTGTATTATAAAACCTTATATCATTATCACCCATGGACTAGAATTACTTAATGTGTTACCAATTTCAGGGTTATTCTAAGTTTAAGGCATACACAATCTGGTAAATATGGTGCAGTTCATCCAGATGTTGTTCACTAAGTAAGTTCATGACCTTACCCGGTGAAGACAAAGTCAGATAAAGGAAGTAATAGAGTTTACATGGAGTGTCTCAAGTCCAAACACTACATGATTCAAGGTAATGCTCAGCTCCGGTTAAGAACTAAGTCGTAACAGACTCGTCAACCTGCTACTACCAGAAATCATATACAAATCTAGTCACGACGAAGGAATTACCTCACAACATTAATCCAATCCACTCTTACATATCAAACACAGATCAAAGTCCAACATCTTACTATACCCAATTCAACATAACAACAATCAAAATAAACAGATAACAAAGATAACCATTGGTTGCCTTCCACGAAGCGCTTGGTATAACATCGACGACCCAATATATCCAATTTTTACTGTGGTTGCCTCAGCATCAGAATCTCATTCATTTTGTCCGTATACCATGAAATATGTTATTCAGTGATTTTGATTAACTCTTCTTAGGAGATCTTTTTCTGATTAATCATTCAATTCAGGTTCTTATGATTGAGTCGAATCTGAAGATATAAAGACTGGTGGTGTAGATGAATTCCCTAAATAGGTAGACTTTAAAATTGTAAGGGGTACATTCATCTTAAGCTCATGAGATTTTTCAACAGATGGAATTAAAAGTTTACTATTTTAGGTATCATCAATCATTTCACACCTTTCATGAACATACATACAGTCTTCTTTAAACAATGTTTTCAACTCATCATGAAAGTCCATTTCGATCTCATCTGTTAACTTACTCTCAAAACTTTCTTGGAAATGATTTTTACTTAAATAATCAATTTCATCCACCCAAAAACAATCATCATATTTTCTCTCAGCTGGATATTTCATAGTCTTTAACACATCAAAAGTGGCTTCATGGTCATTAATATTCATAATCAACTTTCCTTTTTGCGCATCTATCATAGCTTGTCCAGTAATAAGAAAAAGTCTTATCAAAATAATTAGATTTTCTTTATCTTCCTCAATATCTAATACAATAAAGTCGACAGGAAAGATAAATTTATCCACTTTAGCAAGCACATTTTCTATAACCCCTTTTGGATAAATGATAGATCAATCAGTTAAT
Organism: Phalaenopsis hybrid cultivar; assembly: GCA_002079205.1. Classification (NCBI taxonomy): domain Eukaryota; kingdom Viridiplantae; phylum Streptophyta; class Magnoliopsida; order Asparagales; family Orchidaceae; genus Phalaenopsis; species Phalaenopsis hybrid cultivar. The sequence continues at coordinate 225,786 of JXCR01073585.1, read as the reverse complement.
TGAAGGGTTATAGTAGTGGGAGAAATATTAGTTAAACCCAACCTTCTGAATATTGATAGAGACATCACATTAATGCTCGATCCTAAATCGCATAAAGCTTTTCCACATAATCTTTCTCAAATACACAAGGAATTGTTAAGCTAGAAGGATCTTTAAGTTTCTTAGGAAATTTTTTCTGAAATATAGCGTTGCACTCCTCACTTAGTGCAACTGTCTCGTAATCCCCAAATTTCTTTTTCTTGTTTCATATCTCCTTCATAAACTTTACATTACTTGACATTTGTTCTAAAACTTCAGTAAAATGAATATTTATTGTTAACTTTTTAAGTACTTACATGAACTTTGAAAATTGTTTATCTAACTTATATTGTCCAAGTCTTTGAGGAAATGGAGGTGGTGGTCTTCCTAAATTGATTTTAGTTTGAGATATTAATTTTTCCAGATTTTTAGAAACATGTTTTTTAGGTCTTTTAGTTTCCTTTGTTTTTCTCACAACTTCTTTCTCTTTTCTAATCACACCCTCTATCTCTCTTCCACTTCTTAATTGGACAACGTCTATTTGTTCATCATTTTTCTCTTTAGGGTTGATCTCAATGTTGCTAGGAAGTGTTCCTTGGGGTCTATTGCTAAGTGAATTGACAATTTGTCTCCGTTGATTCTCTATGTTTCTAATCGCAACATTTTGACCTTGCAACTGGTTTCCCATTTGCAATACCACTTCTTCCATAAACATCTTCTTTTTCTCAAATTGTTGATCATTGTTAGAGTTTGGTGGATATGAATGTCTACAGTTTGTGTTCCCCTGATTATTCCGAATTCCATTAAGATTTGCATGATTATTTTCTCATTGTTGGTTTCCATCTCAAATAGTATGATGCCAGTTAAAATTAAGATGGTTCTTCCAACTTGAGTTGTAAAAGTTAGAATACATGTTGTTTATGGTATTTAAAGTCTCATATGATAAATTAAAATCAAATGCCCTAATGAACTTTCCTAACTTACTGAAGTGAATTAAGGCTGGTTCATTCCGAGTTGGTCTAACTTCTTTGATATTGTAGCAACCTGAGATGCAAGAATTGCAAACGTATCTGTTTCATGAACATTGGCTAACTTTTTAGGATTTACCCTTGTAGAGGGCCATTGAAATTCATTTGTAGCAATTTTTTCAATTAACGCATATGCTTCATCAAATGATTTTGACATTAATGATCCATCAGCGACAACGTCAATTATAGACCTAAAGGATCCTGCTAACCCATTGTAAAAAGTTTGAATTATTAACCAATCGGATAAAACATGATTGGACACTTTCTTAGGAGTTCCTTAAATATTTCCCAGGCTTCGTATATTGATTGCCCTTTATACTGACAAAATGAGATAATATCGTTTCTAAGTTTAGTTGTCCTTGAAGGTGGAAAATACTTAGCTAGAAATTTCTGAGTTAACTCTTCCCAAATTTTAATAAAGCAAATGCTAATGAGTATAACCACATTTTAGCCTTATCGCTTAGTGAGAAAGGAAAAAGCCTTAGTCTAACAGCATCGTTTGACATGCCGTTATAATGAAATGTAGCACAAAGTTCTAGATAATTTGATAAGTGTAAATAGGGATCCTCCGAAGGAGTTCCCCCAAACTGGTTGTTCTGCACTAATTAGATAATCGATAGATTTATTTCAAACAAGTCAGCTTCTACGATAGAGATTTGTATACTTGAGTGAATTTCATCTGTCGTAGGATTTACATAATCTCTTAATTATTTATGATGATTTTCTAAATTTTTATTTGGAATGTTTTACATTTTCATTTCTAATTTTTCAAGTCCATTCTGCTTTTTGATTTTTTTCTTTTTTTCTAACTCAGGATCATAAGACACAAGTCTTACAGATCCTTTGTTTCGCATACACAACACAACAAATAATACATTAATAATTAAACAAATAAAATAAAAAATATATTTAATAAAACATTTTCACAAACACCTTGTTTTTCACACAAACAGTTTTTTCGCAACACTTTTCATACAAAAACACTTTTCACACAAAACTAGTTTTTACGACACTACAGTTTTCAAGTCTAAATCTAATTAATTTACCTAAAATTCTCTTAAAAGTCAAGATCAACCGTTGCGATCATCGACAACGGCGCCAAAAACTTGATCCCGATATTCTTTTTTTATATATAATTTAAGAAGTTGACACCAGATTTTAATCCCCGGTAATGACACCGAAAACTTGATCCCAAGCAAAGTAAGATTTCAATTATATTTCTAGGGATTCTACGCAAGTATACGTATCATTATCAAGTATTATAAGACTTTCTGATTAAGCCCCGAATATCGATCCCACGGAGATCGATGTTAATCACGACAACTTTTAAGAGAAATTTTAGTTTAGAATAACACGCCATAGCTTGGAAGGTCGATAAAAGTTTGGTTTTGGTTTTATCCTACAATTATCACTATAATACTACTTCTACTTCTAAATTAAAATACTTAGTGAAAATCAGAAATTGAGGCTCTTAGCATATTAAAAGTACTCTTCCTCATGCAATGAAAGTAGTGACATGTGTAAAAGTAAAACAAGTAGTGAGAGAGATTGTGACAAATAAGAGCAATTATATTTTTTACTCTTACTAGAGATGCTATAAAGAACATTGGTCAATCTAAAGTTTGAATAGTTTTGAAAACGGGCTAGACAGAGAAGATACTAGCTCTCACTCTAGAGTTCCCTCTTATCCCTCCACCTGGAGGCTAACATTTCGCATCAAAACCTAAAATAATATACCAAATTAGGGGCTTTAGCCTGTCACTCTAAAGTCCTCTAATTCTACACTTTTTAAAAATTATTTTCATATTTATTTGCATTTAACTATATAAACTACATTCTCATCCATACAATCTCATGTGATTCTACCTCAGTTGATTGAGACAATAAAATCTCGGATCTTACATATTCTCACAACAGATTTTAATATGCAAGTTGTGATCAAGTTTACATGTAAATGAAGAAAAAAGTAAAATCATCACAATATATTCTCACTCTACACAATTCTATACCCTACACATGCATACTAATTCATTATAAGAGATAAGGGTAAAAAACGTACTCACTACACATGGAGAAACAACAAGAACTTTTCATTGAACAAGACTTTGAAACCAAACAAACAAAGTACTAAATTCAAATCATAATACAATGAAAATACTTATCTCTGATAAAAATCAAACTCTTCTTGTATAGCAAAAACAATCTCCTTACAATCCTCTCCTAGAATAAAGTGAAAAAAAAGAAGAAATCTCTCTCCTTTTTTCTCACCTTGCCGCCCTGCTTGGGCCTTCTTCCTCTTCTCCAAGTCTTCTTCTCCTCTTTCTAATTAATTCCAAAGTTCAAGAGATATTTTAAAAACATTTCCAAGCATTTTTTTATAATTTTCCAAGAGATGCTTAAGTGTCTCTTCAAAACTGTCCATATTCATTGAATCTTCTAAATGGTGCCTGAAGTGCCTCTTTAAAACTCCATATAACCGCTCAAAATTCTTCTAGAAAGTTCATTTTCTCATTTTCAACGAATTATCCAAGAGATGCACGAAGCAATGCTTCAAAAATCGTCCAAATCCGACGTATGTTGAAGAAGTTATGCTAAAAACCGTCTCTGGCGCCTAAGCACTGATTCTGGGGCGCCTAAGCGCCCTTCTCTCTATCTGGTGGTGCCAAAGCGCCATTTTTGGCGCTTAAGCGCCGGACACAGGTACTTAAGTGTCCGATTTTGGTCCCCTTGGCTCCGGTGTGCCCCGATTCAACCCGATTTGCTCCGATTTTCTCCATTTTGGTCCATTTTTGTTCCTTTTGCTCCAATCACTCAAAATACTTCAATTTGATGTACCTACAACAAAAAAAACAAGAAAACATACCTTTAGAGTGCAATATTATCATAAAATATAACATGAAAATAGTACATTTTTAGGCGTATCAGACATATCTCGGAGTATAATCTACTTCTTCTATACATCGAATGCTCTTTCGATGATACTCCGTAATGACAATTGTCTTTTATTGAAGAGTTCATTCCTCCCTCTAATCACTTGATTGCTGTGCTCAAAATCAGAAAGATGATACTCGTGCTGGAAATGATTTTTAAGAAATTTGTTGTAATAAATATCCCAAATAGACTAGGTAATATTTTTCTGAATAATGACATCATTAGTGCTTTTCCTGAAATAAAAATTTTCTTGTGATGTCTAAAATGTACTAACCGCTGGGAGGCATTGAAAATTTGAATTAACGTTGCAAGGTTGCAAATTTGAAAATTCTGCTATTGTGAGTACTCAATTCCCAGCCAGCTCTTATAAATGTAAAACACATATTGAAATCACACACAACTAAGATATTTTGTGTAGCAACCTCACACTTTCCAATATATGTGATATTCTTCTCATTACCAACATGTGCATCGACATGCGTGCTGTCAATTGCTCCGATGTAATCTTTTTTTTTATAAATATTTTTTGGACATTATTTCTATTTTCTTAAATTGTACTAATGCTAGAGTAGATAGAGATACAAATATCTTTAAGAACGACATATATCTTAGATCACTCTTGATTTCTTGTGGTGTTTACGAAAAAACATGGTCTAAGGGTTTCACATTACTGTTGTATATTTTTACGAACGAGTTAACTCCGATCTTGAAGTACCTACTAATTGTCTCTGAGGAGTGTTGGAAACGTTCAGAAGCAGCATAGATGGACTCATTGTGTGATAAAATAAAAAGCATGATAGCTAGAACTTCTTCGGACGTGAAACGGGAAAATTCATGCAAATCATATTTGAACTGCAATTCGTCGAGCAAATCACTGAAAATATATTATTGACATTTAGAACATGCTTTTAATTCTGATTAGAGGAGCTTCGAGTAGTTCGCCGACCCATTTGTCAACCACTGATGATGTTGACACATGAGGGGTCTTACTCATATTTCTCTGACAATACTCATTGATGAGACAAGCTGCTGTGATCGACATCGTTGCTCTCTCAACTATTTCTATATTTTCCTCTTCATCTGGCGGGTACATTTGTTTAAAAGATGTGTTAGATTTTAATATTAAGTGAATATTATTACAAAAGTGTAGAGAACTATTAAAAAGAGTCAAAATGAAAGCACTACAAATACTCATAAGCTAAATATCGAAATGCCATGTAAGCATGACGCAATCCATAGTTCATCCTAGAAGTGTGAATTATTATTTCAGGAAATGCCAAATACTAGTGACAAAAAATAACAGCTAGGTACTTTGCATCTCTAAAAAATATCGAAGGTTATCCTCGGTTCCGGCACCAAAGTGGAAAAAGCTTCCCGCTTGTTGTAGTCCTCAAGAAGTTTTACAACGGATAAGTAGAGGGACATGTCATAAAAAATCTTTGGAATTGAGTCCAATAGCTTCACAACATTTGTCATCATTGGGTATCCATGCAGAGTTTTACGGGCGCTATATGTGATACTTGTGCAATTAGTTACTTGCTGTGAGATCTGCTCAGATAAGTGCGTTGCTCTAGACTTCATTTTCTTCTTTTCCGTCTAGGTGGAGGTTCTAGGTCGTTTGGACTAACTGGACTCACCCCACTCTCGTTCCTTTGGATGTTCCTCTTGGATCTAATTTAAATGAGCACATTCAGACTCATCCAAATTTTGGGTGAGGTTCTCTGCTGTGGCCCAAACATTGATGCCTTTGACCACAACACCAATGAACATAATATCAAGCTTTTCCTCGAGCTCTAGGTCAATGCCAGCAAGCCTAAAATTTTTGGCATTGGGCAATACTTACAATCGATGAAAATCCATTTCAAATAAACTACATTTCAATGAAGTCGTAGTTTAATAAATCATTATCTACTTACAAAAACTTTATCCCATCACCACTCCTCTAACGCATCAACTGTTTTCTTAAGAGGGCCCCAATCTAATCCAATAAACCCTCTCTTTAGCTCTTTTCACAATTTTCATTTTTTTTTCAGTCGATTCTATTTATTTTTCAGTTGAGTTTTGTCATACAGTCTATCTATTTTATCATGAAAGTTTTCGGTGATGTTTTGTGAATACTTTTTGTTGAAGTGTGTGGTTAGTCTATTTCCCGTCTTTATCTCTCTCAAATACATATCATAAAATATGATCATTGTTTCTTTATCTTAAATAATAGATAACCCACCTTCCTTTTGTTTACCCATCTGAACTGTAATACAATTAAAACGTTTAGAATGATAAATAACTAAAAAAAATAAGAACTAATTGAAGATTCAGTGAAATCTTGAAGGTTCGAAGTAGAGCTCAATGAAATTCAAGTTATCAAAGAAAGCTTCATCCTAAACCACCAAATGTACCATTCATACTTTAAGACCAAGTATTATTTGTGACACGTGTGATCTAAGAGCAAGTCATATTTGTCGCAAATAGTGGCAATTGGTGATCGTTTGAGCCCTTTGTTTTTTTTTTTTCATTATTTCTCTACATATCATTTTAAAAATGAAATGCTTCACACCTACGCAATCTGAAAACCGGGTTAATTCAAAGTCCAGGTCCAAGAAACCCAACAAATTCGAGAGCCAAACAACAATGTACTAACATTGTATAAATGGTTACAAACAAGACAACATTAAAATGATAAATTTTAAAACCATATTATCCAATCCCAAAAATGTGCACATAGATGTTAGATCAGTAACTATATTTTCCTTTCCTCTTTACTTTGAAATGATTGTATGGAGAGAATTTAGGAGCTGGGCTATTTATTTTGAAATTATAAATGAGTATTTGGTTTTCTATCATTGCAAATGTCTCATTTTTCATATTAGATCAGTAAAATCATTTTCTTTTCTTCTTCTTCGACTTGAAAAGTATTATATTAATAAATTTTAGGTGTGTGGATCTTTTGAGTATATATCTGGGAAAAGTTGTTTTGAACTGATGCAACTATCTCAGTTTAGATGTCAGAACAGTAACGTCGGCCCAAACACGTCTTGAAAGCTCAGTGAGATCCCTATATCAAAGAAGGCTTTGTTCTTTATCACCTTTTTATCATATAGGCTGCAAAACTGATTAGTATCTATTGCAATTGGTGATCGTGTAGTACTGTGATCTAATTTTCCATCGTTGCTCTACTGTAAAGTCGAAATATGAAATGTATCACAACCTAAAAATTCGAATCCAGCATCCCAATGGGCATTATTAATGATCCAACATCTAAACAATTTGATATTTTCATTTGGTCAACACTGTCTCTTCTTGATTTAACAATTAAACAAAGCTATTAGAACAATTTGACAAAGCATCCCAATGGGCATTAATACTGATCCAACATCTAAACAAGTAATCCAGCATCCCAATTAATCTATTTGAATCCAGCATCCCAATGGGCATTAATACTGATCCAACACCTAAACAAATTGATCTTTTCATTTGATCAACACTGTTTCTTCTTGATTTAACAATTAAAAAAAGCTATTTGAACTGCTTCTAAAAGACAAAGGTAGACCTAGGAAGACTTGGGCTTATTGTATAAAAAATGATCTTAATTTACTAGAAGTAAATGAAAATATGACACTAAATAGGACGCAATGGAGAAAAAGGATTCATGTAGCCGACCCCGGATTGAGGCTTTGTTGTTGTTGTTGTTGTTGTTGAACTGCTTCTAAATTCTCTCTATCACTGATCCAACATGAAAACTGAAGCATTTGTAATTGCAGAAAATCAAATTCTTATGTATATATTTTCAAAATAACTAGCACTGCTCTAACATGAACTCTCTCCAAATAATCCTTTCAAACTTCGAATAAGAGGACGAGAAAATACAGTTATTGATATAACATGAAAACTAAGACATTTGCAATAGCAAAAAAATCAAGTTCTCATTGATATATATATTCATACAAGCAAGCACTACTCCTAAATTCTCTCACAACAATCCTAGCAAAGTATGAAAAAGAGGAAATGAAAATACCATAAATGATCTAACATAAGAATTGAAATATTTGCAACAACAGAAAACCAAATTCTGGTTATTATATTTTCAAAATAATTAGCACTGCCCCTAAATTCTCTTCAATTAATCCTTTCAAATTTTGAAGAAGAGGAAAGAAAAATAAAAACACTATTCTAAAATGAAAATTGAGACATTTGCAATAGAAAACAAATCAAATTCTTATGTATATATTTTCAAAATGACTAGCACTATTTGTAAATTCCCTCCAAACATTCCTTTTAAAGTTTGAAGAGGAGGAAAGAGAAATGCAAATATTGTTCTAACATAAAAACTGAGACATTTGCAATGTACAAAAATCAAATTCTCATGTATATATTTTCAAAATAACTAGCACTGCTTCTAAATTCCCTCCATACAATACTTTCAAAGTTTGAAGAAGTGTAACGAGAAATTCAATTTCAGATCTAACACTAGAATTGAGACATTTGCAATAGCAGAGAACCAAATTCTCTTATATATATATTTTCGAAAGAACAAACAATGCTCCTAAATTTCCTCTATACAGTCCTTTTGAAGTTTGAAGAATAGTTAAGGGAAATGCCATCATTGTTCTAACATAAGAATTAAGACATTTGCAATAACAGAAAACCATGTTCTCATGTGTATAATTTCAAAATAACTAACATGATTCTAAATTCTCTTCAGAGAATCCTTTTAAAGTTTGAAGACGAGGAAAGTCAAATGCAATTATTATTCTAACATAAAAACTTAGGCATTTGCAATAGCAAAAAACTGAATTCTCATTTATATATTTTCAAAAAAATAAGCATTGCCCCTAATTCCTCCATACAATCCTTTCAAAGTTTAAAGAAGAGGAAGAGGAAATGTCATCACTGATCTAACATGAAAACTGAGACATTGACAATAGCAGAAAAAAATTCTTATATATATATATTTAAAATAACTAACATTGCTCTAACATAAATTCTCTCTGAACAATCCTTTCAAAGTTTGGAGAAGAGCAAGAGGAAATGTAATTACTAATCTAATATGAAAATTGAGACATTGACAATAACAAAAAAAAAAATCAGTTCTCATTGATATATTATCAAAAGAACAAACTCTGTTCGTAAATTCTCTCAATACAATCATTTTCAAGTTTAAAGAGAAGGAAAAAAAAGATATGCAATTACTGATTTAACATGAAAACTGAGACATTTGCAATACCATCAAATCAAATTCTGATGGATATATTTTGACAAGAACAAAAATTACTCCTAAATTTCTTCAATACAATTATTTTTAATTTTAAAGAAGTGGAAAGAGAAATGTAATCACTGATTTAACATGAAAACTGAGACATTTGCAATTACAGAAAATCAAATTAACATTGATATATTTCCCAAATAACCAGCACTGTTCCTAAATTCCCTTTATAGAATTCTTTTCAAGTTTGAAGAGGAGGAAAGGGAAATGTAATCACTGATCTAACACGAAAACTAATCACTCAAAATAACAACCACTGGTCCTAAATTCTCTCCAAACAATCATTTCAAATTTTGAATAAGAGGAAATGAAAAACATGAAATGTGAGTCACAATAGCAAAAAATCAAATTCTTGTAGACATATTTAAAAAAAAAAACAAACACTGCTCCGAAATTCCCTCTAAATATACTTTTTCTAAATTTGAAGAAGAGGAAAGAGAAATGCAATTACAAATCTAATATGGGAACCGAGATATTTGCAAGATTAGAAAATCAAATTCTCATGATTATCTTCTCAAAATAACCAACACTGCTCCTAGATTACCTTCATACAATCCTTTCAAAGTAACCAACACTGCTACTCAATATAAGCAAACCACAAAAACAACAAAGCCACTAAGCCACTCAATGATCTCAGACAACCAAACAGTAGAAGGATAAATCGGTAGCTAAAATATAACAAAGGAACAAAATAACATAAACAAACCATAAAAAAGTGTGAGAAAAGGAGGCATTATACATACAGAGAAGAGAGGCGACGGTAGCTGAACAAGTGGATCGAGATTTTTCCCTAAAGCCGTAGCGGCAGAGAAAGAGATGAGAGGAGGAACAAAAGGCGAAGTGAGGCTAATATCAGGGACATAGGGCAGAATAACGCCATTTCTTTGTGGGGCAGCAAGGGGATTTTGCAACCGAAACGGAGCATGCGCTGCTTAACGCATCAGCTCCTCTACGTTTCCACTTTCTCAGTTTCGCGCATGAGTGACAACGAAAAGGAGGGCAAAAGCCGACAGCCAAACGTGTCAAATGATTTTTTGAAAACGAAAACCTATAAAATTGGTGCTCTAAATGGGCTCTTAGGGTCTGTTTGGGGTAACTGCAGCTATTTGAAGAAGCAGTTGTGAAGTTTTTGCAAAAGAAACTACTGTTCAAAAAGCTGCGGTGGTTATTACAAATTTTTTTTCCTAAAAAGTTAGATCGAAACTTTCTAATAGCCACCACACTTAGTTAAGTTCGGTTTTGCAGCTTCTTGAAAAGCAGACAAAACGTAGTTTTGTCAAATAGAAAAATTGCAGTGCAACACTGTACCGCCACCGCACCGTTGCCCTAAATGCACCCTTAAGCTCATGTAATCAAGAACATCCTCTTCAATATGTTATGAATAGGAAACTATTTTGATGGATGATTTTTTCTGTTTTGTCAATTAGAGTTATCTAAGAAAATGGCCCAAATGGTTTCTGCACTATTTGGGGACGTCATTTTACTTTTAAACTATTTAAAGTGTCCAATTTAATTTCTTGTTAAATATGATCTAAAATAGTCCTGTAGTTAGCATCTCTGTTTAATTGGATGAGAATTTCATGCATATTTCATGAATGAAATGACAAATAAGGGTATTTCACTTAATAAAGGTGTACAATAATTTCATTTTTCAAATAATGCCGTTATTTCTAGCCTCATTTTAACAGTGAGACTATTTTGTATCTTGTTTGCGAGAATGGATTAGATTGGATACTCTAAATAGTTTGGGTTTAAAGTAATGCCACTTTACAACAAATAGTTCATGAAGTAATTTGATCATTTTCTTAGTTTTAAATAAACAAATAATAAAAAGTTTCTCCACGACGACTAGATCATAGCACCTTGGTACATTTTCATCTTTTTAAGAATTGGATGAATGTTTCCTCCTTTTATATAAAAATTCTCTTTTGATTCATACCAATCCTAAATATTATTATATTTAAATATGTGTGAATTTTTTCCCCTCGATCTTCGCATTTCTAATAGGGAATAAACAGAGCTAGAGTTGAACAGATGGAATTTCGTTTAAAAGAAGATATCCTGATTGAAGCGGCCCGGTATTTTTGTATATTATTTTGTTCTTATTGCATTGTTTTATGTTTGAAAATGATAGATTGTATTTGAAATGTTTAATTGCAGGTATGGGAGTAAAATTCTTGTTACTGATGAACTGCCTGATGGTCAGATGGTGGACCTATGGGAACCAGTAACACGGGATCATGTTAAGACTCCTTTGGAGGTATGAATAGTTTGACTTTTGCAGCTGTAATTTTGGCCATTTATATATGATTGTCATAATATTCACCATTTGTTTTATTTGATAGGTTTATCAAGAGTTGCAGATGGAAGGCTACCTTGTTGATTATGAGAGGGTTCCCATTACAGATGAAAAGTCCCCTAAAGAGCGAGATTTTGATGATTTGGTTAGTNATATATATATATATATAGTTGTTTTTTCATTTTAGATGGAACAAATTTTATTTTTTGCATATGAAAATCCCAGGTAGTTTAAAAGCTGTGATTCACTTCTTATTTTTTTAAAATACCAATTTTTATATGTTTTTATGCTTATGCACCCACCTATATGTGCTAAGTTTTGAACTCTAGTGCAAGGTATTGTGATTTGAGAGAAAGCACCCAATGATAAGGCCAAGTGGGTTGCGCTTTTAATATCTTTTATTTATAGTAGCTTGTCATGCCTTTGTTTGAAATATCCGACAATCTTACCTTTGGTCGTTCTACTCTGTCATAAGCTGCCTTCTTTGTAGTATGAACTTGATTTTTGGTTAACACTGAATTTGCATGTTGAGAAATAACAATGCTGATCCATTTTTTTTTGATGTAGTATTAATCCGGCTGCATAATTGTTTCTTTGTCCATGTCAGGTGCATCGGATTTCTCAAGTGGAAAATGATACTGAATATATTTTTAATTGTCAAATGGGTAGGGGAAGAACTACAACAGGGATGGTGATAGCTACTTTGGTTTACCTTAATCGTATTGGAGCATCGGGTGAGAGCATAACTTGCAACATTTATACCTTGAACTTTCAACGATATCTATGACTCAATTGAGTTTAAAATTTGCACCGCACTCCTATGAGACAGTACAATTGGGCTTCTAATATAGATTATTGTGACATATTTGGTGTAAATGAGTTAAGTCGAGCCTACTCGCTTTGCTTATAGTAGGCTTGATCTCTAGCTCAAGCTCCTATACTGTGCTCGAGCCTTGCTCATCTTAAAATTGTAGCTACTAGTGCGCTCGATTTTCCCCTACTTTATCATACCCTTGACAACGAAGAAGCAAGGAAGTTGTGATAGTAGCTTGTTTAAGAAGGGATAAAAATTTGAAGCTTTCTAGGGAAGGGTCTGACAGTGAGAAAGTTATTGTGGGAGCTTGTTGGAGAAGACATTGGTGGGACCAGTGACAAGAAAGTTGCAGTTGGATTTTGTTGGAGAATGAATTATTGAGACCAACGGGGATGAAGTGCTGGGAGCTCTTTAGTGAATGCGTCAACATGATTAGACAATCAAGAAGTCACTACGGGAGCTCACTTTATAAGGAAATGATGAGATCAACGGCATTTGAAGAAGAAGAGTTTGCGAGACTAGCGACCTCCATACAGGCTCAAGATTAACCTAAAATGGGAGAAATCAGATTTTGGTCTACCTATTTATTCTAATAGAGTTAGTTTGCAAGCAAACGAATCTAGTCTTTTCAAGCTTGAAGTTGAGCTCAACCTCTTTTAATATATGAGTTGTAATTTGAGCTCGAGCTCATGGTTCAATCAGCTTGACTTAAGATCCGGCTCAGCTCACTTATATCTTTTGCACCTTACTTCGACGGTGGTTCTCTCTTATACAATAATATATGTTTGCATTTTTTTGCTTGTAGGCATTCCAAGGACGCATTCCATTGGAAAAATTTTCAACACTGGGGTTGATGTCACTGATAATATGCCTAATTCTGAGGATGCTGCACGGAGAGGTGAATACACTGTTATTAGAAGCCTAGTTCGTGTACTGGAGGTCAGAAATCTTGTCATTTACTTTTCCCATGTTCGCTAGCGAGAATCTGTTAGAGATTCACCATTGAATATGATTTCTTTCCTTGTAGGGTGGAGTAGAGGGAAAACGGCAAGTGGACAAAGTTATTGATAAGTGTGACGCCATGCAGGTTTGAATATTTTTTGTGGAAACTTCCAAAAAGTTTGAATTATGTGACAACTTCTTTCCTGTTAAGTGACTTTATCAGCCTTAGTTTACACATCCAACTTCAACCTTTGGAAAATGGATCTCCGAAAATGACATTTTTTTCTATCTTAAGCTTTGTTTGTTTGGTTCTACAGAATTTGAGAGAAGCTATTAGCAATTATCGTAACAATATTCTTCGCCAGCCTGACGAGAAGAAGAGGGAAGCCTCACTATCCTTCTTTGCGGAATACTTGGAAAGATATTACTTTCTCATTTGCTTTGCTGTTTACATCCACACAGAAAGAGCAGCTCTTCATGCTAGTTCAACCGAGAGAAAAACATTTTCAGACTGGATGAGAGCAAGACCCGAACTGTATAGCATACTGCGCAGGTGTGTATCTTGCCAAATTCCAGTGCCGGTTCCATTTTAAGAATCATTAGAACGATGTTGGTTCAGCAATCACTCAACCCTGAGTTTTGGAGAGGAATTTATGGATATGCAAATCTTGAATTAGATTATTATCCTTCTACATGGATAAAAGAAACAATTCGGTGCAAGTTTGTTTTTTTAGTCATTTTTCAATATTAAAACATCTAAATAACTAATAAAACTATTTATTTTTATATGCGCCATTAGAAGTATTAGTATATCAAAATTCTTTTCCTTTCATATCTAGTTAGCCATTTTCAATATGCGTACTTAGCATCTTGTGATGGTTTAGATGCCGGTATATATTATCAAAACTGATATACATTTATGTTTAGGTTGTCATTTGTTTAGCAAATATAAAAAAGCATTTTTTGATGGAATGGATAGGGGGACAAGTGTAATGCTCAAATTTCAAGAAACATGTAAAATTCGGCAAGTCTGAAAAGTATCTCAAATTTCACACATCTCAAAATTTGCTTGAAGCAAATTTATAAAATTCTATGCATGAAATCAATTAATTCGATATGAAATACTGTATGTAAATTATGAACGGTTTGATAGGTATTTAATTTTGAAGTTATAAATCTAATTATCTTGATTATTATCTAATTTTTGCCTAATCTCCCGCATGTGCACCATAGCCATCGACTCCTCCCGCACTTACTCGAGCATGCGCCAGTTGGAATTTCTTATGTGCTACTTCCCATTGCCCACTAACTAGTCTCGGTTTCCCGCACCAGGGGAACTCCCGCGATTGAGTACTGTAGCTAGGTCACGAACAACAAGGGGCGAGCGGCCACCTGAGAACCGTAGAGCACGATCTAGGATTTCGGGGCGATTTTCATAAGTGTGAATCATTGTCTCACATCATTTTAAACTTTCATTTTCTTTCTCATTCTTTCGTTTTGACATTTGCCTTGTTTTTCGACTTTTCTCGTTTTCGGCAGTTGTCGGAAACACAGATTTTGTGTCAGAAGTGTCGTAATTGATTTTGCGAGCTTCTAAAAAATATTTTAGCACGAAATCAGTGAGGAGAAGCAAGATTTGAGGTGATTGGATGGAGGAAATGTGAAAATTGGTGATTTTGGAAAGGCAAATTTAGTTGAAAAGCCCTTTTGAGGTATGTATTGAAAAATAAAGTACATTTTTGGGTTAATGCATGTTATGAACTAAATTTTATGAAATTCTATGTTGTATGCAAACCCCAGGTTGTCTATACATAGCGACGTGTGGACAATTGTCTTAGGGCTGCTTCGTCAGGTCAGTTGGAATAATCTTGTGCTAATTTAAGAAAAATAATCTTCTATAGGTTTTCATATGATTTTTAGTTTGACACAGATGCATTTGAAATTTCATGCATAATTTAAATGGATATCTTTAATTGAATGTATAAATACATGTTTACTTCTCTTACGATATATATGATGTTATGCTATGTTATGATACAAGTGATTATGCGTACGAAATTAATTGCCTGTAGGTATTCATTTGTTGTGCTTCATACCTATCACATATATAATGTCTTATTAATGCTTGATATATGAATGGTGATTTAATTGTTACAATGAATGTTATAAGTAGACTATTATTTGAATGCTTGTAAGTTCACTATGCAGAGATATAATATTCCCAACTCCTGATATTTATACGGGGACGAACCTCTGGGAACTGTTGGGATTAGGCTATGGTAGAACGTTAAAAAGTCGTGGGTATTTGGGGGGCTATCAATAACTATTATATTTGGGAAAACTCAACATTTATCGATAGTTTTTATGACTTTTGGGATAGGAAAAGACTCATGATGAAAAAACATTGAAATAGTTGAACTCTATGCATTAAATAAGTGAAATTATTATGATGAATTTTGTGAAATGACATTCCTATGATAATATACTCTGAACATTCTTTTGATTATCTTATGATTTCATGCTTATGACCTATATGTTACACTACAATCTTGATTTTTTTTTTATATTTTTTGTATTTGCTCTCTTTTCATGTTCTTTATTATATTAGCATGTTATGATTTATGTGTAGACATGTATAGTTTCATATGAGCATACATGTTTCTCTTTTATATATAAAATCTTATGTCAGCCCTGATTATTTCTTTGAGCTTGTTGTTGCTTATTCTTCATTGTTGCCTTCCAAGTAAGGGCAACGAGCAATGGGTGGTTGGTAAATCATTTTGATACAATTGAATGCTACAAAAGGCAGTGAAGTTGAAATCGCTTCATAAAAAGATATTGTCTCGTGTGATTGAAATGCACAATCTTCCCTGATTAGTGCAGTGAAAGTTGACAAGTGTCCGCGAAGTGGTGAAATGATATTTTTGGCAAAATTAGAAGTGCTAAATAATGATGTACAGGAATTGAAGAACATCCCATTGATTTTAGAATTTGTTGATGTATTTCTTACAAGAATCGCTAAGACTGCCACTAGAATGAGAAGTGAAGCTTAGTATTGATGTGCAACCGGGAACGTTTGCAATATTCAAATCTCTTTACAGGATAGCTCCATTGGAATTACAAGAATTGAAATGTCAGTTGTAGGAATTGATCGATAAGAGTTTTATGAGACCAAGTAATTTACCTTGGAGTGCTCCATTATTGTTCGTCGAGAAGAAGGATGGATTCATGCAGTTATATATATTGATTGCAGAGAGTTGAACAATATGACAATTAAGAACAAATATCTTTTGCCCAGATTAGGCGGCATGGTGTATTTACATAAGTTGAGAGTGCAACCTACTTTGATGGATATAATTAAGACAGCTCGTGAGGATAATAGTGAATATCAAAAACTCTTAATGCAATGTCAATCATAAACGATGACTGATATGACTTGATGAATATGACATTATCCGAAATAAGCTGTAGATATTGATACCTACTGATTCTGATTTGTGACAGAAAATTTTACATGAAGCTCGTCATTCAGGGTATACAATTCATTCATTCAATACAGAAATGTATAGAGATTTAAAGTTGGTATTTTGGTGGTGAAGTATGAAGAGGAATGTTGCTGAATATGTATCTTAATGTCAAACATGTTAGATTGTAAAGTCTGAGCATCAGAGACCCAGTTAATTGCTACAATCATTGTCAATATTTGAATGAAAATGGGAAGAAAATGTTATGGATTTTGTCATGGGCTTTCCTCGATCTAAAAAGGTTCACAATAGTATTTGAGTCATTATTGACAAGTTAACTAAGTCAGTTCACTTTTTGCCTATCAGACAAACAAATTCAGTAGAAATTTGGTCAGATTGTATG
Source organism: Phalaenopsis hybrid cultivar (assembly GCA_002079205.1). Classification (NCBI taxonomy): domain Eukaryota; kingdom Viridiplantae; phylum Streptophyta; class Magnoliopsida; order Asparagales; family Orchidaceae; genus Phalaenopsis; species Phalaenopsis hybrid cultivar. Next base: position 208,627 of record JXCR01073585.1, on the reverse strand, counting down.
TCAAAGAAATTATCAGCTTGCACGACATTCCAAAAGTTATTGGTTTTGACAGAGACGAAAGAATCACACCAGGTTGTGGAAAGGCATTCAACAAGGTTTGAGTACACAATTAAGCACTGCTTTCATCTACAAACCGACAATCATTTAGAAAAGACAATTCAAGTGTTGAAAGATCCGTTAAGGCTTTGTGTTCTCCACTTTGGAGGCAGTTGGGAAGATCACATTCTAATGATCGATATTGCCTACAACAATAACTATCAGTCTAGTATCAAAATGACTCCTTATGAAGTGCTGTATGGCAGAAAGTGCAGAACTCTACTCAATTGGGTCGAAGTGGGGTAATGTATGTATAATGTTAGGTCTCAAGTTAGTTGATGAAGCTACTGAAAAAAATCATTCTAATTAGAGACAGATTGAAAAATACTCAGGACTGACAATAGAAATGCTACGGCTTAAAACACAAAGCAATTGAATTTGATGTTGAAGATTTTTTAATTTTTTAAAAGTAATGCTAATGAAAGGTACAACTAGATTTGGTCAAGGAAGCAAGCTTAGTCCTAGATATATTGGTTCTTCTAAAATTTTAGAAAGGATCGGTCTAGTCACCTACCGACTAATGTTACCTGCAGATATGTTAGATACACACGATGTTTTCACATTTCAATGTTAAAGAAATGTGTTTCAATTTCAGAGCAGAGAATTTCACAAGAAGATATTGAAATACAAAATAATCTAATATATATTGAAGAGCCTGAAAAGATTTTAGAAACTGAGGTTAAGAAGCTAAAAAACAAACATATTCCTTTTGTGAATATAAAGTGGAAACATAGATCTAAAAAGGAAGCTACTTGGAAAACAAAAAAAAAAATGCTTCGAAAATATCCCTCTTCATGTAAAGTCAAAAATTTCGAGGACAATTTATAAGGAAAGGAAAGCTGCAACACTCAAATTTCAAGAAACAGGTAAAATTCAACAAATTGGTAAAATATCTCAAATTTTGCACTCGTCAGATTTTGTTTGAAGCAATTTTATAAACCTCTTTGCATGAAATCGATCAATTCGATATAAAACATTGTATCTAAATTATGATCTGTTTGGGAGATATTTAATTTTGAAGTTATAACTATAATTTTCTTCATTATTACTCTAATGTTTCTCTAATCCTTCGCATGTGCATTGTAGCACCGACTCCTCATGCACTTACTCGAGCATGCATCGGTTGGATGAGATCAAACGACTAGGAATTTCTTAGGATTTTCTTAAGTGTTGTGTCCCAATGCCCTCTCCCTAGTCTCGGTTTCTCGGACTAAGGGAGCTCCCGTGATCGAGTACTGCTGCTAGGTCTCGAACAGCAAAGGGCGAGTGGCCAGTTGGGAGCCGCATAGCATGATCCAAGTCTCCGGGCCGATTTTGTAAGTGTGAATCGCCCTCACGTCATTTGAGACTTTCAATATCTTCCTCACCTTTCCATTTTGACATTTGCCTCGTTTTTCGTGTTTCTCTCGTTTTTGACAGCTGTTGAAGGCGCCAATTTTGTGTCAGAATTTTCATAATTAATTTTGTGAGCTTCTAAAAATATTTTAGTACGAAATCTGTGAGATGTAATATTTGAGGTGATAGGAAGGAGGAAATGTGAATTTATGCCGAAAAAGCCTTTTGAGTTATGCTTTTGGGTTAATGCATTTTACGAAATCCTGTGTTATCTACAAGCCCCGGGTTGTCTATATGAGGCGGCGAGCTTGAGACAAGCGTGTGGGCACTCGTCGTAGGGCTGCTCCATCCAGTCAGGTGAAATAATTATGTGCTAATATAGAAAAAATAATATTCTATAGGTTTTCATATGATTTTTTGTTTGACAGATATGCATTTTGAATTTCCTGCATATTGTAAATGGATACCTTCAATTGAATGTATGAATGCATGTTTACTTCTTTTACGATACATATGATGCTATGTTATGATACAGATGACTAAGGGTCCGTTTGGTGCACCTGAATTCACGTGACTCTGTTTGAAAACGCATTTTTGTGTGTTTGGTTCTCACGTCACGATGGTATTTTTAAAAAAGTTTGTTAAAACGCGGTCGCGGGTTCGATTCCAGCCCACCTTTTGTTTGTCTCGACCCTGAGTTCAATTACTCCGCAACCCCTCTTCTTGCGTTTCATCCGTCTCTCTCAACGCGATTCTTCTGCTGTAGATATCTCTCTCCTATGGTTTCATGGCTCCGGTGGCTAGGCATTATTTACGGTTGGCTATTTTCAGTTGTGAATGGTTGTTTCGGCAACCCTTACATTCTTCTCCTTCTCCCCTTTTTTTATTTCGCTCGATTTTTGGTGGTTTGTGCACTCTGTGCTATGTGTGGTGGATCACTTTCTCTGGTTTGCTAGATCACTTTGTTCGGTTGGTGGTTATTGTGGTGATGCTTCGACTTAGTTTGGTGGTTGTGCTCATGATTGACTCTATGCGGTGTTCTCTCTTCTACCTCTCTTTTCTGTTCTTCACCTCATTTCTCTGTTCTCAGTGTTGTTATGTGCATTAAGTTCGTTGGTTTCCTCATTTAGAAATCACTATATGCTCAGTTTTGGTGGTTTTATGTTTTTTATACTCGGTTATGTGGTTTGATGCTTCATGTTGCATCCATACTGATTTTGTTTTATGATTTTGACACAATGTTGTTTGGATTGGTGCTTTGCGGCTATCTTTGGATTTTGTGGTGCTTTATGCTCTTAGAAATGCTTCGGGTGCCCTATATGTGGCCTGCTCTATTCTTTTGGTTCTCATGCTATTAGCTTTGGATTTTTTTTATGAACTTTGATATTTTAACGAGAAATTTGAAAATTGGATGGAATTTGGTGTTGGATTTGTTAAAAATAGTATTTTGGGTGCTGTATATGTGTCGAATATTGGCTGGAAATATGAGTTTTGAATTTTAGTGGGAATTTCATGTTGGATTTGTATATTGTTATTTTCAATTTCACTGGAATTTCTGTGGGAAAAATGGATGTATATTGCTATTTTCGATGGGAATTTCACTGGAATTTCATGTTGAATTTGTATACCACTGAAATAACATGAATTTGGTGTGGAGGTGGTGGGTTGTGGATGTGTTGGTGTGGTGAGGAGATGGTGGTGTGTGGATGTGTTGGGTGGTTGTGTGGTGTGGAGGTGTCGGGTGGAGGTGATTGTGTGTGGATGTGTTGGATGTGTTGTGTGGTGTGGATGCATTGGATGTTGGTGTGGTGGTGTCGGTTGGTTGTGTGGTGTTGAGGTGTCAAGTGGATGTGTTAGGTGTGTTGTGTGGAGGTGGTGGTGAGTGGATGTGTTAGGTGTTGGTGTGATAGTGTTGCGTGGTTGTGTGGAGTGGAGGTGGTGATGTGGGAGAATTGTGTGGTAGTGTTGGGTGGTTGTGTGGTGTGAAGGTGGTGGTGTGTGGATGTGTTTGGTGTGGTGTGGAGGTGTAGTGTGGGAGAGTTGTGTGGTGTGGAGGGTGGTTGTGTGGTGTGGAGGTGGTAGTGTGTGGATGTGCTGGTGTGGTGTGGAGGTGGTGGTGTGGGAGGGTGATGAGAAGGTGGTGGTGTATGGTGTGGAGGTAGTGGTGTGTTTTGTGGAGTTGTGGTATGCGGTGTGGAGGTGGTAGTGTGGTGTGTGGATGTGGAGGTCTTGGTGTGTAGGTTGTGGTGATGATATTGTGACATTTTGATTTTTCTTTGATATGCGATGTCGTGGTTTTCCTATTTATGTGTTTACTTTTTCTAATGTTAGTAATACAATGGTTAAGAAAAAAGAGGTTGATTCATCTGCAATGTGGGATAAAGAGATAAAATTAATACTCAAGGAGGTCAATTTGGGAAATAGGTCGACAATCTATTTCAATAAGGAAGTGTGACAAAATATTATTAGAAAATTCAAGGAACGTATAGACAGAGAGTACAATAGGATGTAGTTAAAAAACAAGTGAGATCAGCTCAAGAAGGATTGAAATATCTGAAAGAAATTGAAGCGAGGATCAACTGGTCTGGGGTGGGATTTGGTGAAACGAACGATTGATGCTTCCGAGGAGTAGTGGACAGAGAGACTTGCGGTGAGCATTTCTGAAATGTCTTCTATTTTGGTTAATTTGTAATTTGTTTTTAAATTGAACTACTTTTTATATGAGTTTGTAGGTGGCGGATCCTAAGGAAACTTGGGCATTTATTACTTGGACCATATTTGCAATTTATTTACATACTAGAAAAAATTCAAAGTTGCAAGATCAAGTTACGAATTCGGCATTTGTAGCTTCTATAGGATTTCTCCTAATTTGGATATGCTATTTTGGGATCAATCTATTAGGAATTGGATTCCATAGTAATGGTGATCAACCCTAAACCCTAAAAATTTAAATATAATGGAATAGATCTTGAGTTGGAGGAGAAGTTGAATCGTATGTTTGGGGTTGTCGTGAAATGGACAACAATGCATGTGCCCCCAATGAGACGCGGTTTGTGATATCCCCGAAAATTTGGGAGCCGACCAATCGCGTGATTTCACTGAAGGCCCCAACCTAGACCTCCATGAACTTCAGTCCACGAGTCATTCTAAGCATTCGTGGGTTGAAAAGAGAGAAAATGGGAGCTGCTTTCCTTAGAAGCCAGATATCACCGCTGGTTGTTTTAATGGTATCCAGTGATGCAAATTTGTAAACCCGATCCTTTGCGAGCGAACTAACAGTACTGATAATGAAATTAAAAAAAAATCTCAATTGGAGGGGATACCATCATAAACAAATATTCCAAAGTTTAATAGAAACCATTTTAACATATGAAGAATAAAAAAAAAGTTGAAATCTAAGGGTGCGTTCGAGGCAGCTTATCAGCTGCGGTGACGTTTTGAAAATGCTACCATAGCTTTTAGAAGAAGCGTTCGGGAGACGTTTTTGAAGACTGTGTTTGGCCATATAATTAAACACGGGACCCTGCTGTCCCACGTTTCTTTTCTCATCTGACGGGATTGCTTTTCTTCGCATATCCTCTAGCGCTTTTGCCTCTCTGACGCGCGTGGACCTCCTCCTCCGTTTAACCCCCAACCTCGTCGATCTGCGGAGCCAAGGCCTTTGTCGGAAGGGACATGTGAGGAAATGAGTTTGACGAAGAATCCGCTGAGGAAGGGGAGGCGTTGGGGTCTTTGGTTTTATCTGAATAACTTCGAAGTGGATCCATGAAGGAGTTCGGAGGAGGATTTGAGGTGAAAGGAAGGGAATAAGGATTCACAGTATGATTCCAACTACTGATGGAGTTGGCGCTCGATCCGCCTCTTCCTATTGAAGATTTCAACAAAGAGGCACTCCATTGTGGTCATCTATCCCCGATTCGGAGCATGAGTATCGTTGGAACCGAGATACCATAGGTGAAGTCTGCACGAAGAGGGGGAAGCGTAACGTGTCGAGTAGGAGAAGGGAAAGGTCTTCGGGTTGGAGAAGGGAAGGGGACAAACATTTTTTTTTTAAATTTAATTGATTTATAATTAATATGTTATCAAATTAATTATACATATATAATTATATAATTATTAATTAATAACAAAAATAAATTACATATTAAATTTAATTATTTTAATAACATTCGAATGATTATTAATTACTTTGATAAATAACCAATTTACAACATTAATTAATGAATATTAAATTATTGTTTGATATAATGTTTAAGAAATTTATTATTAATGATTAATTAGTTGGATACTTATTTAATTATAAGTATGAATAAGAAATAAATTAAACTTAAATATATTTAATAATCATATCATTAATATGTAATATTAAGTTATTACCTCTTAAAAGTATTTTAAAAATCATGTGATATTTTCTAAAGGCATGTTTCTGAAGCGAGGAATTTATATTTTTTGATAGTGGAATGCTTCTAAGGTTTTTGTGAATTTAGATCTACTAAAAATTATCAAATAGTTTTTGAAGATTTATTCTAAACTCTTAAACCAAATAGTTAGACAGTTTTTCCAGACCAGGGGCAAAATGATCATTTATCTAGAAACAACTGCAAATGAGCTGTTTTCCAAACACAAACCAAATAGCTAGAGAACTGCTTATCTAGATAAGCTGCAGCTGCCCCAAACAGACCCTAAATTTGTTTGTGTGAATTTCCTGCTAAAGCTTAAAATAGTATTTCATCAGCTCTCTATAATAATTTGTGAAGGATGGTAAATTTAAGCTTGACCTAAGCTAATAAAGAGTTTATATCTTTTTAGGTGCATATCTATGATAATTTTATCTTGTGTTAGTAGTAAAGTGTCACATATTCTTTAATGATATTCATTTGTTGCAGATTGCACCACAAAAAAAATTGTAACAATAGAAATTAAGTAGTTATAATAATAATAATAATAATAATAATAATAATCATCATAATAAACTTACGCAATCCCTTTAGTTATAACATAATAATCAACCCTAATTCGATCAAATCGAAACATATCGAGCGAGAAAGAGGAAAGGAAGCCACATAGGAGAAGGAAGAAGTTATGGTTACTGTGCAGCGTCGTGCACTAGCCATGAAAAGAGGAGAAATCAAAGGAAAGGAGAAAGAAAGTTGTCGAGCGGTATTGAAGACTTACTTGGACCGAGTCGTGATCGAAGAGGAGACGTCGACGCTGTGTGCTTCTGCATAGGAAAAGGAGGAAGAAGAAGAATGCGGATGTTGCTTGCATCGAGCCGACCTAAGGAGAAGATGTAGGTGAGTCGACTTCCGTGCTTTGCTCGTGTGTTGGGAGAAGACGCCGACATCTAGGATTGAAGGGNTGAAATTATTAGTTTATTTATTAATGCTCATGACACATTTCAATTAATTAGATATTAAAGTAGAAGGTTGGATGCTAAATCAATTAAAGTTGTAAAAGTAAAGGGGAATTCTATGCAAGGATGCTAATCAAACTTTTAAGGTAACAAATTTTTAATTACTTGTGTGTTTATTTTAATTACATGTCATTAGATACGTTAAGTATTTCTTTTAAGAATAAAATTTTTAACAAATGAGGCCACAATCATTTAATATAGGTGGTTATCCAAAGAAGTGAATGAATGGTTCAAGTATTTAAGAGGTCTCTTAAGGCTAAGGTGAGTAATTATTTTCTTTTATATATTAAATTTAAATTTTATTAAATAAAGAATTCCTTTTATAAAGGAATTATTTTATGATTGTATGCATATTGTAGCTTAAGAATGCCTAATGTTTTTAAAGGATGTAACTTAAATGAAATGAAATGAAAATAAAATATTAATTTATACATGATTATACCCAGATGGTACTGTCAAGGGATGCAATGTACTCTTGCACGTTAAAAGAAATGGTAAATGTGTGCATCAATGTGCAATTTGAGGGTGTTTTCGGGTACATTATTTAAGGTGTCTTTGAACACATTTTGAGGGTGCCTTAATGCACAATTTTGAGGTTACTTTCAGGTATGCAGATAATCATGTTATAACTTTTAAAAAGGTAAAAAAATGATACATACTTAAAGTGGAATGGAAAGGGGGTAAATTTGAAGTTTTAAGAAAATTAACTGCATTTCTCTTTTGGTCATTCATGCAGAGCATATCATAAGAATTTAATGCATATTAGATTATAATAACTCACTAAGTTATACTTATAATTGCAAATTAATATTTTCTTTTAGGAGAAGGAAAATTTTAGGTTGTTATGTTAGATGGGAGACTTTGTTTACCAGAGGAGAACCACTCCTGCTACGTATTGTCTTGATGATAGTTTTCTTTACTGTTTTTGTCGGTTTTTTGATTCACTATTGAATACTGGATTGAAATGTTATTTTTGGATTTTATTCTTTCTGGATGCTTTAGATTTTAATGCACTTATGGATTTGTGGCTCTTTTATATGTATTGTAAGTTTTTAAAATGCGGATAGTTAGATGTTAATGCCATTCGATCGCTGTTCTTGCCTTCGTTAATGTAAGCACCCAACCGGGTCGTGATAAATATGGTAACAGAGCGATTATGTTTGATGATGATCTAAAAGAGCCATTTGGAGATTACTTTAATTTATAAGTGATATTAATAAAAGATTAAATTGTGTCTAATCATAATCTTTTTTATGCAATTTCAGAAATATGAAAAATCTGGGGGATGAAGCTAGAGATGATCTTGTAGGAGTTAATGCACCCCTGCAGATATCTATCAACACTGATGCATTTTTTGAGATAATGACTGAAGAAATGCAACTGATTAAGAACTCTCAGACTCAGCGGGTTCCAATGAAGTCAAATGGATAAATACCTGAAATTATTTTAGGATATGAGACCACCTATTTTTTCCAGAGTAGGGGGTCCGATAGATGTTGAAAACTGGCTTTTGAGAGTGGAGAAGATTCTAGATAGATTGTCTTGTTCTCCAGAGAGGATGGTTATATTGGTTACTTTTGCATTAGAGGGGGAAACGAAGAAATGGTGGCGTAGACAACTGCAAAAGAAATTTGAGGTAGAGCCATGCATCAGTGTGGCGAATTCGTGAGCATCTTTAGAGACTGTTTCGTACCACTGTCTGCTGGGAGGCAAATACAAGACATTTTTATCGGGCATCTTTAGAGACTGGTTCGTACCACTGTCTGCTGGGAGGCAAATGCAGGAGTTTTTTATCGGGTTGGTATAGGGTGATTGCTCGATTATGCAGTATGAAGTTGAATTTACCATGCTCTTGCGGTATGCACCTTAGCTGATTCCTAATGCAAGGAAGTGTCGCTGATTTTTGTCTTGGTTCAGGGATGTAATTAGACAACCATTGGTTCTTTTTGGAATCGATGATTACTCAGTTTTGACGGAGAGAGCTAGGAGGATTGAGCTGGATTTGGAATCTACTCAGATGAGGGACATTCAGAAGAGCAGAAATTCAGAAGGAGAGTCAAGCATTACAAGCGCTAAGAAGGCTAGATCTAACAGTGTTGGCACTCAGTTTAAAGTGAAGAAATGTGACAAGTGCAAAAGGTCTCACAAGGGTGAGTGTATATTTTGATCGAATACTCACTTTTGGTGTCACTAGCCAAGAAATATGGCGAAGAATTGTCCCAATTGGGTCAGAGGGCTCCAGCAGATTCCAGAGGCAGTGTTGCGCCACCTCAGAGGAGTCACAGTAGACCGACGACAGCAAAATCTTCAAGGTTAGTGCATACTTAGCAAAATGTTCATCCCAAAGTATATGCATTATCATAGCAGGAAGCTAAGGACTCCCCTGACATCATCACATGTTTGTGCCCCTTAACAATTTTAACAAGTACATTTAAAGCATCTTAGGATTCATGTCATATCATACATAAAATAAGGGTTTAGATATATTAATAAGATAACTCAAAATATTTAATGCGATGATTTTAATGATTGGTATCATATATCTTCGAGTTGACCGATAAGAGTATTATTTGATTCGGAAGTTTCACACTCATTTATAGCTAATGAACTAGCTAAAGTGATGTGATTGAATGTTATTTCAATGCCTGTGAAACTATCTGTTAGAATGCTAACTGATGCTTTTTTGGAAGTTAATAAATCACGTGTGGTGAAGCTTATGATTGACGGAAAGAGTTTTAATTCCTAACTTATTGTGTTGCCCTTGGTGAAAATTGATGTGATTTTAAGCGTGGATTGATTGTCTGAAAACCTTGTCACTACTGATTGCAATAAGAAGACCGTCAAAATAAGTGTATCTGGGGAAGCAGAAGTTAAGTTTTTTGGTGACAAAGGACTGACATCTACGATAATAACCTGTATTAAATCTTGTAAATTGTTGAGTCATGGAAGTCGCAGTTTTCTTGCTCAGTTGATAGATACTTCTAAGGAAGTCAAGTCTTTGAGTTGTATTCGATGGTAAGAGAATGTCCAGAGGTGTTTCTACATGATTTAATAGGGCTGCCATCAATGCGAGAGATTGATTTCAGTATTGAGCTCTTGCTAGGTTTTGAGCCTCTATCCAAAGCACCTTATAGAATGTCAGTTAGGGGGTTGTAGGAGCTGAAGAGCCAATTGCTGGAGTTACTTGATAAAGAGTTTATCAGACCTAGCACCTCACATTTGGGAGCTCCAATATTATTTGTGAAGAAGGATGGGAGCTTTAGGATGTGCATTGATTACAGGGAGTCGAATAAACTCATAGTTAAAATAAGTATCCACTGCCAAGGATTGACGATTTGTTTGAGCAGTTGGAAGGGGATTCCATATTTTCAAAGATTGATATGAGGTCAGACTATCATTAGTTGAGTATTATGGAAGAAGACATAGTGAAGACCGCTTTCAGGACTAGATGCAGACACTATGAATTTGTGGTAATGTCGTTTGGACTTACAAATGCTCCAGCTTATCATTTTTCATGGACCTGATGAATAGGGTCTTCAAGCGGTTTTTGGACACTTTGTGATCTTTTTTATAAATCATATTTTGGTGTATTCAAGGGAGAAGTCAATCATCCAGATCATTTACATGCTGTGCTATAAGTTTTGAAGGAGTATACACTTTATGCCAAATTTTCTAAATGTGAATTTTGGCATAAAAAGTGTGGTTTTTTTGGACACATTATCAGCGGAGACGATATAGTTGTTGATCAGAACAAGGTCAAGGCAATTGCAGATTGGCCAAGGCCTACTACTGTTACCGAGGTCAGGAGTTTTCTAGGTCTGGCTGGTTATTACAGGAGATTTGTTGAGAGGTTTTCACAGATTTTTATTGTCGTTGTCGGGGTTGACTCAAAAGACAGTAAAGTTTGATTTGTCAGATCATTGTGAGGAGGCTTTTCAAAAGCTAAAGGCTTGCTTAATGTCTGTTGCAGTTTAGTCTTTCCTTTAGGTTCTTTGATGGATTTCAGATTTTCAGCGATGCATCTTCGAGGGGTTTGGGTTGTATATTGTTGCAGCATGGTAGGATCATTGTTTATGCATCCCAACAATTGTAGAATCATGGAAGGAACTATCCTACACATGACTTGGAACTTGTTGTTATTGTTTTGCACTCAAGCTCTGGAGGCATTTTCTGTATGGAGTTAGATGCAAAGTTTTTATTGATCACCAGAGTTTGAAATATATTTTCACTCAAAAAGAGTTGAACTTGAGGCTGAGGAGATAACTGAAATTTATTAAAAATTATAATTTATATATTCAATATAATACAGGGAAAACAAATTTTATTGATGCGCTGAGTAGAAAAGCTTCTGGTAATTTGAATTATTTATTTGCTCAGCAGGAGCGGTTAGTTAGAGATCTAGAGAAGTTGAAGTTGACTAGAGTTTTTTCTGGTGATGAGAACATAGTTCAACTATATCAGTTGACAATACAATCAACTTCATCGGGTAGAATTGAAGATTCTTAAGCCAGAGAACATTATTTAGAAAGTTCTTGAGTAGATTAAGACATGCAGTTTAGAGAAGTATGAGCTTGACCAGGATGGTTTATTAATGTATAAAGAAAGTGTTTATGTTCCAAATGTTGATGACCCGAGGAAAGAAATTCTAGAGGAAACACATTTGTCTGGATATATTATTCATCCAAGGAGCAATAGAATGTATCAGGATCTCAAAGAAGCATTTTGGTTGCCAAGATTGAAGATAAATGTGACAAAATTTATGCTCAAGTGTCCTTGACACCTGATGAAGGCAGATCATCACCGTTTTGTAGGTTAGTTGTAGCCTTTATCGATTCCAGAGTAGAAATGGGAGGAGATTGCGATGGTTTTTGTAATATGTTTGCCTAGATCACATCATAGTCATGATGTTATTTGGGTAATTATCGATAGACTTGCCAAATATGTCCATTTCTTTCTAGTTAGACAGACAACTCCAATTGAGAAACTAGCCAAATTATATGTGGATCAGATTTTGAGCTTGCATGGAGCGCGGAAGTCTATTATTTTTGACAGAGATGACAGGCTTACTTGCGGATAATGGAAAAAGGTTCAGGAAGCTTTGGGCACTCGACTGACTTCAATACAACATTTCATCCTCAGACAGATGGTCATTCAGAGAGAACTATTCAAACCTTAGAGAATCTACTAAGGTTATGTGTCCTTGACTTTGGTGGAGGTTGGGAATCACATGTACCTTTAATAGAGTTTGTGTATAATAAAAATTATCAAGTTATGATTGGGATGAGTCCATATGAAGCTCTGTATGGAAGGAAGTGCAGAACACCTCTATGTTGGGCTGAAACAGTTGAAAGATCATTGAAGCTGATTTGGTTGATGATGTCACTGGGAAGATTAGATTGATCAGAGATAGAATCAGGGCAGTGCTGGATGGGCAAAGGAAATACTATGATGATAAGCAGAAACCTATTGAATTTGAATTTGGAGAGTTTGTATTTGTTAAGGTCAATCCATTGAAAGGTGTGAAATGATTTGGGAAAACAGGAAAATTTAGCCCTAAATTTGTCAGTCCTTTTGAGATTGTGGAGAGGATTGGGATGGTGGCTTATAAATTGGCTTTACTAGATCATATGTAGGGAGTGTAGTGCATAATGTTTTCCACATATCTTCACTCAAAAATGTATATTGCAGATGAAGCTAGTAGGGTGACAGCGGACTCGGTTGATATTAAACTTGATTTGACTCATATTGAGGAGCGTGAAAGGATTTTAGATTATAATATGAAGAAACTGCGGAATAGAGAGATCCCTTTTGTGAAGATTTTATGGACGCATGGATCAGAAAAGGATGCTACATGGGAGGTCTCTGAGATGCAAGAAAGTTATCCGCAACTTTTCAATTGAGATATGTTCACTTTCATGGTTATTTTCAAAATTTGAGAAGAATTTTTATAAGAATAGGAGATTGTAATAACAAAAATTAACTAGTTATAGTAATAATAATAATAATAATAATAATAATAGTAATAATAATAATAATAATAATAATAATAATAATAATAAACTAACACATCCCTTTAGTTATAACATAGTCGCAACCCTCATTCGATCGAATCGAAACATAACGAGCGAGGAAGAGGAAAGCAAGACACATAGAAGGAAGAAGTTACGGCTTCTGTGAAGTGTCGTGCTGTCGACTTGCCTGAACCGAGCTGCGATCGAAGAGGAGACGTCGATGTTGTGTGCTCGCAGAGGAAGAGGAAGAAGAAGAATGCAGGTGTTGTCAACTTCGAGCCGACTTAAGGAGAAGCGGTAGGTGAGTTTAGTTTTGTGCGTTGCTCGCATGCTGGAAGAAAACGTAGGCAGCTTGGACCGAAGGTTGAAGGTTGAAGGTTGGAAGAAGAAAGGTGTCGTGCCCTTGTGCATGTAGAACAAGAGGACTCGAGCTCCTCTGTGTTGAAGCTAGATCGAGAAGAGGAAGAGGAGAGAGCTGGTATGTAAGGTTAGGGCAGCCGACTGAATACTTGTAGAGTAATAAAAATGCACGAGTTTATTTTAATTTATATAAATTTAGTTTATTTAAAATTATATTTATATATATATATATGTATGTATATATATATATATATA
>JXCR01073585.1:150787-194624 GCA_002079205.1 Phalaenopsis hybrid cultivar | reverse complement strand
ATGAGAGAATGATTTCCTTGTATATATATATATATATATATATATATATATATATATATATATGTACTATGACAATAACGGGAGCGGGAGGCTCTGCTAGGGTTTTGCCTCATGGCGAACCCTAACTTCTATTATATAGGGTCTGTTATACATATATATATATATGTATATATGTATGTATGTATATATATATGTATGTATGTATATAATATGGCGATAGCAGGAGCGGGAGGCTCTGCTAGGGTTTCGCTTCATGGCGAACCCTAGCGTCTGTTATAGTGATTTCTCGCATCGTCACGCTTGAAGGTTTCGCGCATTGACTTCCTCTGTTTCGTCTTCTGTCGTCCTGCTCATCTGTTTTGTAGTGCTTTGTCATGATGCGTCTGCCTCGCCATGTCGTTCTTCGTCGTCGTTTGAAGGACGATTCTGGGCGCGGAGTCGTCTCGTCCTTCCTCGTGCTCGAAGCAGAAAGGTTCGTACCTTTTTGTTTCGGCTGCTCGTTGAAGGACGTTTTGCTCTTTCTTTCACTGTAACTTCACTGTTCTTAACGCCGCGCCTCTTTCAATTGGTGATGGCATTAGACAGAACATATGCTGCTGCTCTTGCGGGTGTCCATGCCTCAGGTACTCTTAAATCGTGCTACTTCCTTCCTTTGCGTTGGCGGAGTCCAATTTTTACGGAAGCAGAATGTAATCAGCTTGCTTACTCCTTTCGTCTGAATTTGGTCGGAAAATTCATTTATGGTCATCTCAAAATGAAGTTTATTCATAAGGAATTTGAGCTTATGCACTTTGTTGGGGAGTGAAAAATTGGACTTTTAGATGGAAGACACATTCTGATTCAACTTAATAATGAAGAAGATTATACACGTTTATTTGCTAGAAGATTAATATGAATTGATAACAGAGTAATGAAGATTTTGAAAATGGTCGGTTGATTTTGACCCACAGACGGAACCACCAATCGTTTCAGTTTGGATTCGTCTCTCTGGCCTAAAATTTTATTATTGTACTCAAGAAGTGTTGTACTCTATTGTTTTAGCCTATGGTAAGCCACTCAAAACGGACATTCCTATTTTTAATCTTTTCCGTTCCTCTGATGCTGGGATACTTGTTGAACGAGACATCACTTCAATCGCTTTTGAGAAAATTTGGTTAGGCTCACAAGACGAAGGATATTGGCAAAGGGTTGTGATTGAGTCTTTCCCTTCGTATTGCTCGAATTGTTGTATGTTCGGGCACTCCAATTCTCAATGTCACCATCTACACCCCCATCTAAGACCAAAGAAGCAAAGTGCTCAGCCAGAGGCAGAAAATCCCCCTCCTGATTTGGTTCAAGTTCTTGACGCTATTGTTCATCAGAAGGATGCTCCTTAAGATGCCACTATCATTGCGGGTAATATGTGAACCATTCAGCCTCCAAACAATGCTCATGATGTAGGTCCCTTTATTCCTCCTATGGAACCTCTGTTCGTGGGGGCAGGGGAGACATTTTATACTTTACCAGCCCTACATTTACTCAAGTGGTCTCCTGATTTTGACCCAAATCATGAGTCTCCTACTGTTCCGGTATGGATTAGTTTACCTGGTCTCAATTTGCATTTCTTTAATCATCAGGTTTTTTATTCTATTGGAGCCATTCTTGGAGATTCTATGAAGCTAGATATGCCCATCTTTAACCTAACCAGGTCTTCCGTGGTCAGAATACTTGTGGAAAGGGATATTATCTTACCTGATATTATTGAAGTCTGGTTGGGCACAACTCACAATAAATATTGGCAACTAATTGTCATAGAACATAAACCTTTTTATTGTACCCACTGTAAGATGTTTGGGCATACACTTGGTGAATGTCACAGGCTCCATCTGAACTTGAAAGCTAAAGCTCAAGCAAACAAAGAGAGGTCTAACCCTATTGCTATGGACACACCTGCTCAATCTGTGGATGAAGTTCCCACAAGACGGGATTTGGTGTCTGATTTGCCTGCGGATCCCCCCTTGCCAACATCGCAATTCCTGATGAAGAACATCATACTACAGGTACATATTTAAATATATGTTTATACCACTCACTATTATTGAAAAAGACTCACTTACATGTCAGGACACACGAGAGCGCTCCCGCTCCCTTGACCGATAAAAGATCAACTAGTACAACAAGTAGTTGCTTCTAATGTTCAACAACCTACACATGTTCGACACACTTTAGACCAATCAACTGACCAGGCGAGCCAATTTTCGGATGAGGAATGATAAGTCTATTCCAGGAGAAAGAAGAAGAATGGAGGCCGACTTGAGCTCGAGAATTTATTGGATGATACATTGGTTACTACTGACAATGACACTCATCTTACCAATTTATTAGCTGACTCCTTCCCTAGAACTAGAGGCAGAGGCAAAACAGAATTGGGTCGCTCTTTAGTTACCTGATAATCCGGATTTTGGCACTTTTTTATTTTTCTTTTCTTTAGGTCTCTCATGTATTTTTTGTATTCTCTTTTTAGAACCATTTGCATATGATGGTTATCGTGTGGGCAGGGTGCTATGTTTGAGCCCTCTCACACAATNAAAATTTTATTATTTTACTCAAGAAGTGTTGTTCTCTATTTCTTTAGCCTATAGTAAGCCACTCAAAACGAATATTCCTATTTTTAATCTTTCCCGTCCCTCTGAAGCTAGGGTACTTGTTGAAATGGACATCACTTCAATCGCTTCAGAGAAAATTTGGTTAGGCTCACATNAAAATTTTATTATTTTACTCAAGAAGTGTTGTTCTCTATTTCTTTAGCCTATAGTAAGCCACTCAAAACGAACATTCCTATTTTTAATCTTTCCCGTTCCTCTGAAGCCAGGGTACTTGTTGAAAGGGACATCACTTCAATCGCTTCAGAGAAAATTTGGTTAGGCTCACAATACCAAGGATATTGGCAAAGGGTTGTGATTGAGCCTTTCCCTTCGTATTGCTCGAATTGTTGTATGTTCGACCACTCCAATTCTCAATGTCACCATCTACATCCCCATCTAAGATCAAAGAAGCAAAGTGCTTAGCCAGAGGCAGAGAATCCTCCTCCTGATTTGCTCCAAGTTATTGATGTTATTGATCNATTGCTCGAATTGTTGTATGTTCGACCACTCCAATTCTCAATGTCACCATCTACATCCCCATCTAAGATCAAGGAAGCAAAGTGCTCAGCCAGAGGCAAAGAATCCTCTTCCTGATTTGCTCCAAGTTATTGATGTTATTGATTATCAGAAGGATACTTCTTAAGATGTCACTATCCTTGAGGGTAATATGTGAACCATTTAGCCTCCAAACAATGCTCATGATGTAGGTCCCCCGATTCCTCCTATGGAACCTCTATTCGTGGGGGCAGGGGAGACATTTCATACTTCACAAGCCCTAAAATTACTCAAGTGGTCTCTTGATTTTGACCCAAATCCGATATGAATTAGTTTACTTTGTCTCAAGTTACATTTCTTTAATCATCAGGTTTTTTATTCAATTGGAGCCATTCTTGGAGATCCTATGAAGCTAGATATGCCCACCTTTAACCTAACCAGGTCTTCCTTGGCCAGAATACTTGTGGAAAGAGATATTATCTTACCTGATATTACTGAAGTCTGGCTGGGCACAACTCACAATAAATATTGGCAACTAATTGTTATGGAACATAAATCTTTTTATTGTACCCACTGTAAGATGTTTGGGCATACACTTGGTAAATGTCACAGGCTCCATCTAAACTTGAAAGGTAAAGCTCAAGCAAATAAACAGGGGTCTAACCCTATTGCTATGGACATACCTGCTCAATCTGTGGAGAAAGTTCCCACAAGACAGGATTTAGTGCTGATTTGCCTGTGGATCCCCCCTTGCCAACACTGCAATTCCTGATAAAGAACATCATACTACAGGTACAGATCTAAATGTGTTTATACCATTCACTGTTATTGAAGAAAGCTCACTTACATGTCAGAGCACACGATAACGCTCCAACTCTCCTGACCGATAAAAGATCAGTTGGTACATCAAGTAGTTGCTTCTAATGTTCAACAACCTACACATTTTTGACACACTTTAGACCAATCAACTGTTGGATGAGGAATGACAAGTCTATTCCAGGAGGAAGAAGAAAAATGGAGGCTAACTCGAGCTCGGGAATTTATTGGATGATACATTGGTTATTACTGACAATGACACTCATCTTACCAATTTATTAGCTGACTCCTTCCCTAGAACTAGAGGCAGAGGTAAGACAAAATTGGGTTGCTCTTTAGTTACCTGATAATCTGAATTTTGACACTTTTTGGTTTTTCTTTTCTTTCGGTCTCTCATGTATTTTTTTGTATTTTCCCTTTTTGGAACCATTTGCATATAGTGGTTATCGTGTGGGCAGGGTGCCATGTTTGGGCCCTCCCACGCAATCTATCTATATCATAATTTTTTTTTAATATATTAGCTATTGTGCTTTTTTAAAAAAATATGTATATATATAGTACGTTGATGCTTTTGATGTATATGAGAAAGGAGTTCCNAACATAAATCTTTTTATTGTACCCACTGTAAGATGTTTGGGCATACACTTGGTAAATGTCACAGGCTCCATCCAAACTTGAAAGCTAAAGCTCAAGCAAATAAAGAGGAGTCTAACCCTATTGCTATGGACATACCTGCTCAATCTGTGGAGAAAGTTCCCACAAGACAGGATTTAGTGCTGATTTGCCTGTGGATCCCCCCTTGCCAACACCGCAATTCCTGATGAAGAACATCATACTACAGGTACAGATCTAAATGTGTTTATACCACTCACTGTTATTGAAGAAAGCCCACTTACATGTCAGAGCACACGATAGCGCTCCCGCTCTCCTGACCGATAAAAGATCAGTTGGTACAACAAGTAGTTGCTTCTAATGTTCAACAACCTACACATGTTCGACACACTTTAGACCAATCAACTGTTGGATGAGGAATGACAAGTCTATTCCAGGAGGAAGAAGAAGAATGGAGGCTGACTCGAGCTCGGGAATTTATTGAATGATACATTGGTTATTACTGACAATGACACTCATCTTACCAATTATTAGCTGACTCCTTCCCTAGAACTAGAGGCAGAGGTAAGACAGAATTGGGTTGCTCTTTAGTTACCTGATAATCTGAATTTTGACACTTTTTGGTTTTTCTTTTCTTTCGGTCTCTCATGTATTTTTTTGTATTTTCCCTTTTTGGAACCATTTGCATATGGTGGTTATCGTGTGGGTAGGGTGTCATGTTTGGGCCCTCCCACACAATCTATCTATATCATAATTTCTTTTTAATATATTAGCTATTGTGCTTTTTAAAAAAAATATGTATATATATAGTACATTGATGCTTTTGATGTATATGAGAAAGGAGTTCACTGGTGTGTGAAATTGGGCTTTATGTGCGAACAATAAGAACTGAACTAAATCTTCTGGATGTTTAATGTTTTATGATTTAAATTTACTTAAATTAAGATTATTGGTTTACTTATTAATGCTCATGTCACAATTAAATTAATCAGGTATTAAAGTAGAAGGTTGGATGTTGAATCAATTAAAGTTATAAAAGAAAAAGGGGAATTCTGTGCAAGCGCAAGCAAGCTAATCAAACTTTTAAGGTAATAAATTGTATAATTACTTATGTGTCATTTTAATTTTTTGTCATTAGATACATTAATTATTTCTTTTAACAATAGAATTTTTATCAAATGATACCACAATCATTTAATATAGGTGGTTATCCAAAGAAGTGTGTGAAGGGTTAAAGTATTTCAGAAGTCTATTAAAACTAGGGTGAGTATTTATTTTCTTATATGTATTAAATTTAAAGTTTATTAAATAAAGAATTTTTTTAATACTTTAGAAAATTATTTTATGATTTTATGCATGTTGTAGCTTAAGAATGAAATGGAATAAAAAAACAATTTAATAACTTGAAAGGATGTAATTTAAATGAAATGAAAAGAAAATTAAATGTTTAAGTCATGCAGAATTATCCCCAGTTGGTACTCTCAGAGGATGCAATGTGCTCGTGTATGTTAATGAGAACGATAATGGTGTGCCTTTAGGTGCAATTTGAGGGTGTCTTCGACTACATTTTTTAGGGTGACTGCGGACACATTTTTGAGGATATCTTTTAGTATAACGGTAATTCTGTTATGAAAATAATAAATAATTAAAGTAGAATTAGAAGGGTTAAATTCAAAATTTTAATGAAATTAATTGCATATTTCTTTTGGTCGTTCATGCATAACATTATATAAGAATTTAATGCATATTAGATTGTAATTATTAAATTTTAAGTTGTTATGTCTATTAGGAGAGACTTTGTTTACTAGAGGAGAACGAACCACTACTGTTATGTATTTTCTTGAGGATAGTTTTCTTTACTGTTTCTTTTTATTTTTGAAGTATTGTTCAATACTGCATTGAGATATTATTTTTTGCTGTTATTGTTTCTGGATGCTTCAGATTTTATTGCATTTATGGATTAGGGACTCTTTTATATGTATTGGAAGTTTTCAAAATGTGGATAGCTAGATGTTAATATCGCTCGACCGTTGTTCCTGTCTTAGTTAATTCTAAGAACCCAACCGGGTCTTGACAAAAATAGTTATGATTAAGACATTCAGATTGAGTGATTCGCCTCAAAATAACATAATTGAAAGACGACCACGAGTAACGCCGGCTATAAATTCTCTAATTGTCTAAATCCATTAGGCGGTGAACTATAGTGTATTTGTTGGGCACAATCTTTTTTTTGTTAGCTAAGATCTACTCAAAATTTTTATTGTAAGATAAATATTTATTCCAAATCGACAAGGTTCCATTTGACGACATAACTCATGATTGCAGGCAGAAAGCACTTAGTCAGATTGAGTTTACTATCTCTCATGATTAATTAGATTTGGGTCCACGATAGCATGAAATGACACAACAATGAGATCTTGATCATGTTCATTATCATTTCTCTCATCATCCACTCTGCACGAAAGACGATCAATTTTCTGTCTAAAATTAAAATTATGCTATCATATGCTTAAATTTGATGCCTATTGACTAGCCTTATTGAAAGTTCTTTCTTGTTATTGGGAAGGTGAATTAACCATTGAGTTTGTGCTTATGAGAAATCTAGAACGAAATATTAAATTCCTTGTGAAAATGGGGATGAATTTTCTTCTTAGTGTCTTAACTAAAAATCTAGTATGTCTTTTAAAAATTTTGCTTGGAACAAGTAAACTCTCTTAGGAGAGTTGCGTAAATTTTTGAATCCCACAAAAAATTAAGGAAAGGTGCTTTCAGCATCAGGGTAGTGACGACAAAGCAACAACTGTGGCGTAGCAATGGCAACACAATGGTAGCAATGACAGTCTCGCATTGCTAGTGCCAAGTTTTTTGGTTTACTATGTTATTATTATTTTTCTTAATGAAATATGTTTATATTGAAATTTGATGTTGATAAATTAGTTTGTGATTTTCGGATATAAGTTAAAAGGAATCTTACATCATCAATTTGATGCTTGTTCTTCATCAAGAAGACATTGAGGGTGCGCCACACTTAATCTTGGAATGCACCTCACTTAGCCCACGTAAGGCCTATGCCTAAAAGTTATTTTTGTGCACCTCAATTTACGTCACATTTCAGATTGCACGATTTTAAACCATGTTATGAAGAATGAACCAGATATTGAATTGGATTTGGTAACAATGCCGAAAAGTTATCTTGTGATTATGTATTGGACTTTTTTTATGCATCGCCACTTTTTTGCCAAGATACATGAAGTTTATTTTTGTTTTTGATTTTTTTTTTCTAATCATAAAACTGCACATTTCATTTATTTTGTATTTTTATAGGTTGTTGAGGAGAAATCCAATGGGCGCGCTTGGATTTTCTAGACCAAAACAATCTATTGTGAAAATTGCTGAATCTTCGGATGGTCGTCCTTGTGAGATAGGTGTGGTGGCAGCTGCAAGGAGCGGAGAAGTTCTTGGAAGCCAAACCGTTCTAAAAAGTGATCATTGTCCAGGTTGTCAAAATCTTAATTTGCCAGACAGAGTGGAGGGTGCCCCTAATTTTCGAGCGGTCCCTGGGTTTCCAGTTTATGGTGTTGCCAATCCCACTGTGGATGGCATTCGAGCTGTTGTTCAAAGGATTAGTGGAACTAGAGGCTATCGTCCTGTTTTGTGGCATAACATGAGGGAAGAGCCAGTTATCTATATAAATGGAAAGCCTTTTGTGCTACGTGAAATGGAAAGGCCGTACAAAAACATGTTAGAATACACGGTAATGCCTTTTTTCTTCTTATGTTGCTGCATATCTTGGAAATTTTGCATGTTTTAATTTTTTATTTGTCCAATATTTTATGAAATGTATTTACTTTTTTTTGTTTATCTTTCGTGGCATATCATTAACCATTTATTAATCTATTGGCTGCATATTTAAGCACAAATAACTAAATAATCAGTTGATTAATTTCATTAAAAAGATGGAACTAACTATTTTATCTAATGGTAACCTAGGGAATAGATTGTGATAGAGTGGAAAGAATGGAAGCCCGTCTAAAGGAGGACATTTTGAGGGAAGCAGACCGCTATGGTGGTGCTATAATGGTAATTCATGAAACTGATGATGGGCAAATTTTTGATGCGTGGGAACATATCAATGCTCAATCTGTTCAGACTCCATTAGAGGTCTACAAACGATTGGAAATGGAGGGTCTTCCCATCAAGTATGCACGTGTACCTATAACTGATGGAAAAGCTCCTCAGAGTTCAGATTTTGATGCCATTGCAGCAAATGCTGCATCTTCTTCCAAAAATACTGCTTTTGTTTTCAATTGCCAGGTAGAAGTCCTTAAATTTAGCTTTAACATTCAAATTGCAAGGTTATTTAATCTAGTATTTTATTTTTTTGGCAGATGGGTAGGGGCAGAACAACGACGGGTACTGTGATAGCTTGCCTTCTTAAATTACGAATTTCTTATGGGAGACCTATTAAAATTCAATTGGAAGATGTTTCCAATAGAGAGTCAGATGGTGATTCAATCAGTGATGTTACTTTCAGTGATAACATTTCATTAGTGTCAAATCTAGCAAAATCCCGAAGTGGGAAGGAACTTCATCGTGCTTTTGGAATAAACGACATTATCATATTGAGGAAAATTACTAGATTGTTTGATAATGGAGCAGAGTGCAGAAAGGTTTTGGATGCTGTGATCGACAGATGCTCGGCTCTGCAGAACATACGCAAGGCTGTTCTGCAATACAGAAAAGTATTCAATCAACAGCATGCAGAACCTAGAGTAAGGAAGATGGCCTTACATCGTGGTGCTGAGTATCTTGAGTGCTACTTTAGGTTAATTGCTTTTGCAGCATACCTTGGAAGCGAAGCATTTGATGGTTTCTGTGGAGGAGGAGAAACTAAGATCACCTTCAAAGCTTGGTTGCATAGGAGACCAGAGATTCAGACTATGAAATGGAGCATTAGGCTACGTCCAGGGAGATTCTTCACAATTCCGGTAATGAAACAGGACTGTTGAATTATAGCATCTGTTGTTTTTTAGCTTATAAAAGCAGTCAAGTTTTCCTATTCCTAAACAATTATCCCTTACCAGGAGGAGGCTAGGGCCCTACAAGAATCTCAGCATGGTGATGTCGTGATGGATGCTATAGTTAAGTCTCGCAGTGGTTCAGTTTTAGGAAAGGGTTCTATACTGAAGAAATACATTTTTCATGGGCCAAAAATTTCAAGCAGAATTGAATTTCAAGGTGCACCAAATGTGTACAAGGTTAGCTTTACTAATGTATGTAAACTATAAACTGTATTGATTTTATATGTTTACCCCAAAGTTAAAATGTTGTTTAATTATTTTTATTCAAAAGAATGATTACTAGGAATCTTCATGTATTCACTGTTACAAAGTAGGTGTCAAATTAAATATTAGTATAATGCAGGACACAAATAGCTTTTATTCAGTGTTCTGTGAAGTAGCATGGATGCAAAATGAGGGGATTTTGAAAGTACATAGCAATAACTTTAAATTTGGAGGGTCAACACAGATGATCAAGCTGCATGGTTTCTGCATTTTGAATGGAAGTTTTAGTTTCTAGACTTGCATATGTGATGAGTTGCTTTTTTTTGTCAGTTTATTGCTTTTGACCTTCATAAAGCTGTTCTAGGGATAAGTTTGCCATCGAACTAGGGCAATTTGTTTATTATCCTTTTTTGATATGTTGACTAAGGTATTTTATGGAAGCATGGTGCTAGTATCATGCAATTTGTTTAAGTGAAACATAAAGATTTAGTTCTGCTTCTTTCATCAATGCTTTTAGCCATTCAAATACTTTTGTCTTTTACATTTTCTTGAGAAGCATTGTTGTCATTTTTATAATACTGTAATTCTCTTTTTCCATGTCTCCTTAATCAAGTGCCATTTATGAGAGACAAATTTCATTTGATGGGAAGTTGTAATATGATAACGTTTTTCTGAGTTGTAAAACTGGTGGTTCTCATGATAATCATTTACTGTCACTTTATGGTCCTTAAAATAGTTACTTTTTATCTTTTCCATAGTTTTGTACCACTTTGATGATTTTTCCGACAAATATTGTATCTAGTTCTTACATATGCTTTATGATAATTATGTTATTTTCATGCTGCTTAATTGGTTCTCCATATTTTTTCTCTAATTATTTTGTGGCCGTTTGGGATCAGTTTTGTTTTTTATTTTTCATTATCATTTTATTTTGTTTATATTTTTATTTGTAATAAAACATATTTTATGGGCAGTTTCTAGTAATTGTAATTTTCGTTTATAATAAATTACTTGGCGTGCAGCCATCTTGTTCAACACCTGAGTATGCTTGCAAGTCCAATTTTTTTTTTAAACCATTCTTTTGTCAGGTGGATGGATACTCTGTTTATAGTATGGCAACTCCAACTGTTGATGGCGCTAGGGAAATGCTAGACTATTTGGGTGCCAGGTGGACTGGAAATGGAGGTACTCCGCCAAAAGTTCTAATAATGGATTTGAGAGAGGAAGCCGTTATCTACATCAATGGCTTACCTTATGTTCTTAGAGAATTAGATCAGCCAGTTGATACGCTGAGATATGTTGGAATTAGTGGGCCTTTGGTGAGTTTCGAGCTAAGCAGGCTTCCAGAAACCTTGATATATTGTTATTCTAATGTCAATCACAACCTTTATGCAGGTAGAAAGCATAGAGTTGAGGATGAAAGAGGATATAAATTCTGAAGTTTCCCAGTCAAAGGGCCAAATACTTCTGCATCAAGAGGAATTTAATCCAGTTACTAACCGTTGCATTGTTATTGGATTTTGGGAGCATGTCTTGTTAAATGATGTCAAGACACCAGCTGAAGTATATGCTGCTTTGAGGGATGAAGGATACAACATAGAATATAGGAGGATACCTTTAACTAGAGAAAGAGAACCATCTGCTGCAGATGTTGATGCGATAAAATACTGTAAAAATGAGTATGTATTTGATTCACTAGTCCTTTATAGAATTGAATCATATGTGGTACCTTACTAGTATTGTTGTCTTCAGTTGTGCCAGGTATCATCTTTTTGTTTCGCTTACAGGACATGGAGGGGTTGCATATGCAATGGTTATCAAATGTCTTGGATTAGATGCAGATGCAAAGGTTTCATCTGGAGCATCTGAGAATGCTGATACATTTGTTTCTTCAGCATTACCCATAAATAATCCTGCTTACGGACCTGCTGGTGAAGAAGCACTAAAGTATGGAGACTATAGTGATATACTAAGTCTTACTAGAGTATTGATCCATGGGCCAAAGTGCAAAGCTGAGGTTGATGCTCTCATAGAAAGGTAAGAACTGATGGTGGAGAAAACATTTTCTATTATGTTTTAACATGACATTAACCATTTATTCGTTTACTTAAAACGGAAACAAAACAATTTGATGTTTCTCTTCCAACACAATGACTTGGATGTGGAATTCGTAGTTTTAGCACCAATTTCTTTTACATAACATGGAACAACAACAAATCACAAGATGCAACAACAATTTATTCCTTGACTCAAAATGGAAACAAATCAATTTGGTGTTTCTCTCACAACACAATGAAATCAGTATCTTTAACCATAAGAGTATTTGTGGAGGAACTTTTAAACTTTTAAACTAGAAATGCATGGATAAGCAGATTCATAGCAGAGAAGGCAATTTGATCCGTCGATAATAAAAATGAAATGAGACGATTCATTGTGAGAAAGGCTATCTCTCTCAATGGATATAGAGAAAGGATAAAAAAAGAGACTAAGGCATTCCTTACCGCTCGAAGCTTATTGATGAAGAGGACTTGAATCTGCACTAGTTTTTCTAGGGCTTCGACTGCAAGCATGACTTGGATGCGGAAAGCATAGATCTAACACCAATTCATACGGCGACGAAAACTTGAGAAATTTATAGAGAGAAGCAACAGAAAACCCTAAAGTGGTAGGGATGTTGGGGGCTGGGATCAGGGGAGTGGGGGAGAGCATGTGGGGCTGACTGCTGGAAATAAGGTGGAAGGAGGTAGGAGTAGGTATGACGACAGGATTCTTGAATGGGAAAGGAGGACAACAGGCCGGTGACCGGCGCTGGAGAGGTAGGGAGGGACACTGGCAAGAGGAGACTAAAAGACAAGTGTCGGCTGGAAGACAAGTGTTTGGCGCAATTGTGTGTGGGGAAGGGAGATAAAGGGTCCGTTTGGGGCAGCTTATAAGTGCGGACGACGTTTTGAAAACGCCGCCGTACCGTTTGGTTCGCGCGTTTCTCCAGCTTATCCGAAACTGCATTTGAGTTTTTACACTAAACGCAGGCTGTGGGGTCGACCCTCGCGGCTGGCCCACGGGCCGCGTCTCAGGATAAGCAGTTTATCTTGAAACACACAAGCTGCCCCAAACGGACCCAAAGTTTGTCACCACATCAGAGCAAGATACAGCTGGAGCACCATCTGTCATCGGATACAACCCTAACAAGGAAACTCCTAGAGGCAGAAATTTGAAATCGAAAATCCAAAAATGAACCCTAAACTCAACAACACATATTTATATTAAGTAGATAGGTGAGAAGGAAAAAGGAAGGGGGAATTGGTTGGTAGGTCTCGCCCAATGAAGGTCCAACCTCTTGCTGGACTGTGACTCTTGCTGACCTTGAACCCCTTTTTAGTTCAGCAAGCCCCACGTCACTTAAGCTTGTTCGTCTCTTTCTGCTCTTAAAGACCAACAACCGACACCTCTTTCTCTCTCTATCTATCTCACTTTCTCACACAGACTTTCTCCATTTCATTTTAACATGCTATCAACCTTGTGCTAGGTATTTGTAGCATTTTTGTAATAACTGAAATAATAATAATAATAATAATAACTGTTTATAAAAAAAGCAGTTTAAATGGGTAGGTTTAGTTCGAGTAACCATCTTGGCAGTTCTAACAATAGGAGATGGACATCTCATTCGAACTAGAAGATCAGAGAAATCAAGAGTGAGAGACAGAGCGAGGAAACTGGAAGAAGAAGAAGAGGAAGAGGTGGCTCAAACCCTAGCCATAGAAGCATAGAAGAAGAAGCGTTGCCACCACGTTCTGGTGCTTAAGAAAGGAGGGATGATTTCATAGGCAAGGGAAGAAGGAAGGCAGGGTGTTGTCGCATTTGTCTGTGCATTGTAGCCACAAGAAGAAGACATAATGCGGGAAGGGGAGAACTGAGGCTTGTGTGCATTCCTGTACGAGTTTAAGTGACTTCAAAGGGGAGGTTGTGCCCTAGTCGGTCGAAGGAAAAAAGGCAGGGTTGGATTAGTGGCTCTATTTGTCAGAGAAAGACTTTGTGTGCGTGATTTGTGTAGGAGGCGGCCGAACCAAACTCTTAAGGTTAGGGTTTAAAGCCACATTTTTAAAGACTGAACCAAACTGGTAGGTCCAAATTATTTGACCGTAAACTGGCTGGTGCTCCGGTTCTTGTTGGGTTCAAAATCGATCCCGCATCAAACTAGAAAGAACCGGCTGAACCCGGCGGTCGAATATGTCTACCGGCTTGAACTGGCGGTCGACCAGTCAACTGGTTGAAGTGTAATTTTTTATCTTATGCCACATTTTAATTGGAAATCATGAAGAATTGTTTTAATCTTTTGATATCATGAATAAAGTATTTTGCTCTAATTATTCCCACCTTCATTTCTTTTATATTTTTGTGAAGTATGCATGACTAGTAGTCTATTATCTTTTTTTTCTTATGATTCAATATTTTTTTTTTGTTATGTTTTCTTCTTATTAATCTTCCATACTGAATTTCATCTAATTTTTATTTCATTTAAACTATGTTTAATTTTTTTTTAATATTTATGACGTTACTCAGTTCAAATCCCGGATCAACTCTGGTTCAGCCGTTGAACCTTGAAGCTCCTCCTCTACCGGTTCAATATCCTGTCTAGTTTTCTAAACCCTGGTTTTTGGTTAATTTATATTTATTTTTATATTAATTAAATTATTTTAAGTATTAATATGGCTTAATGTGTCCGGAAATTAGATGTGGAAGAAATTTCTATTGGAAAAATGATGAACATAATCAAGTTAAGTATTTATATTTTTATTTATATAAGTTATTTTATTTAATTAGTTAAAATTTATTCATTTATATTAAATTCTATGAATTAATATTTGTTATTTAATTTGACAAACAATTGAATTAAATGACAAGCAAGAATGAGATTGGTGATTGTGCAAAAGAGGAAAAAGTGAAGAAAATTTAAGGGCTTATTTGGGATCACTTTCTGTTTTATATTTTTGTTTTTGTTTTTAGTATGTTTTGTTTTTTGTTTTCTGTTTTCTATTCTTAAAAAACACATTTGATACTGTTATGATTTATATGTTCTTATAAACAAAAAATATAAAACATGTTTGGTTATATATTTTTATTGTTATTTAAAGAAAAACTATATTTTTTATAAAATAATTGGGTCCACGTACACTTCAGTATTAAGCTATCGCCTATAACGTATATGACGTCTTCCTTGCTCTACCCAACACTAAGTATTACCTGTGGACTGGTGGGCGGCTGTTGCGGTTGAAAGGGGTCGGCAGCGGGTGGTTGCCGGTGTCGGGCGGCCGTTGGCAGGGGTTGGAGGCAGTGTGTGGGAGCTTGCGGCAAGCGGGAGCCGACGGTGGGCTGGCGGTGACCTGGCGACGAGGGCGAATGGCGGCTGCGGCGGTGGCTGCTGCAATTGACAGACGACTACTGAGGTGACAGGCAGAGGCTGTCGGTGGGTAGTAGGCGATAGGTAGAGACCGACGACTAGCGTGGGTCGACAAGCGATGGCCGGTATGTTGCAGGGGCGACAGACAACATAGCCTCGCATATATAGTGCTCCGAAAAACATGTTTTTAAAACAACAAAAACACAATTTCTTTGTTTTTTGATGTTTTGAAAACAAGTCTTATGTGTTTTAAAAACAAAATTAAAAAAAAAAAACAAAACGAATAGACAAATATTATTTTTGGGTTTGTTTTCTATTTTTTTATTTTAAAAAATAAAATATAGAAAACAGAAAGTGATCTGAAACAGTGTGTTATTTTCAGAAGTAATTTTTTAAAATTAATATTATTTAATATTTATATTAATTACAATGATTAAACTTAAAATTTAATGATTGAAAGCTTAGTTGGATAAAAATCGAAATTGAACTAGAATTACTTAAAGTATAATTATCTAATGTGAGATAAATTATTGATATCAATATTTTCTATATTATAGATGTTCAATTAAAAAAGAATAAATTTAGGAGTAAAGATGTTCAAAAAGTTCAAGGTGAGCAATTATGTTTCTACATTAGAGTAATATTTCTGACTTTTGATTGTATTTTTTATTTTAATTTTTCACATTTTTGTTCTATTTGATTGAAACTTAGACCACTATTGGTGTTCATATTGTTAGGTAAGAAATGTGCATGTTAACAATCATGTATAAACATGTGCATAATGATTTATATGTGCATAATATTTGATCAATGTAACAAATAATAAAATAAAACAAGAAAAAACATAAATTCTATGTGGAAAATCCAAGATGGAAAAATATTACGGGCTGAGGAGGAGAATTCACTATATCAAATAAGAGATTACAAAAGAGAATGTTTTGTACAAAACAAAAGATGGTATTTATTGCTTTAACAAGATTCCTAATTAAAAGAGAGCCAATAAAGCAATAGTGTATGGATTGAGATCTAAAGGCTATTATAAGTTTGATCTAATGGTCAAAACTTTCAGTCTGTGTGCTCACAATTTTCTTCTAAAACCCCAATCCATGTGATCATAATTTCTTTATGAGAGGATAAGCGAGACCCACGAAATTCAGATAACAAATTTTGTAATCTCCATCTTGACACAATTTTCCAAAGAATGTAGAATAAAACTTTCTCCTCCTCTTCCACATAACTCTAATGATCAGGAATGAATACCAACCAAGTCCAAGCGGTGTTCAAACTTGACTAGTGAAAGTGCTTTAGTCATCATATCAACAATATTAGCATGAGTATTGATCTTGCAACAATATCACCACGAGTGGTAACTTCATGTACGAAGTGATAACAAACATCAATGTGCTTAGTTTTCTCATGAAATATTTGATCTTTGTTGAGATACATAACACTGACTATCACTCATTAGTGTGTTTATCTTCAAATCTTCACTATGCTCTTCTCTTAGACCTTAAACTAGAGAGTTTCTTTACAAGCTTTAGTAACTATCATGTACTCAGCTTGAGTTGTAGATAATGTCATCATTGTTTGTAAAGTAGCCTTCCACTTAATCGCACAACCACCAATAGTAAACTCGTATCCTGCAAATGGTATCTTTTTATCAAATTCTCCAACAAAATCAAAATCAATATATCCAATGACTTTATTTGTAGTTCTCCCAAACTGCATACAAATATCTTTTGTTCTACATATATACATGATGATCCATTGAACTGCTTTTAGCATACTCGAGATATCCCATTTCACTGGAATTTGAAACTCGACATATATTCAATCTCATTATCAGATTGCAAACACAAAACTGCTAAAAGTTTGAAATGCGCAGCTAATGAAGTACTAATAATCTTGACATTCAACACATTAAATTTATACAACCTTTTCAATGTATTCTTTCTTATTTAGAAATAATTTACTTGTGTTTCTATCTCTTTGAATCTCCATGCCAAGTATTTTTTTTGTAGCTCCCAAATCTGTCATTTCAAACTCACCGCTAAGTTGAGTTTTTAACATATTGATATCTCTTTATCTTTATGAGCTATCAACATATCATCGACATATAATACCAAGTAGATAAATGCACATTTATTATTTTTTTGAAGTAAACACAATGATCATAATTACTTAAACTCATGAGCAATCATGAATGAGTCATATTTTTTATATCAGTGCCTATGAGACTGTTTCAAACCGTAAAAAGATTTCTTCAACAAACAAACATGGTCTTTTTTCTATCATCACGACCATACTCAGGGCTTGGAATCAATCAAGACAGGTACAGACATTGAAAATTAAATTTTATATTTTTATTTTCTATAACTAATTAACAAATGAAAAAGTGAATAATTAAATTAAATTAAAATAATATAATTAAAGTTATCTCATTACAAGTTGTTTGAATCTTCTATAAATATTATCTCTTCTATTGTTCACCTTTTAATAAATTAATCACCCGAAAAGTTAGTTTAAAATAATTGTGAGCGAAGTTCATGAATACTCATTCCTAAACTACAATAATATCATCACGGCCATACCCAGGGCTTGGAATCAATCAAGACAGGTACAGACACTTAAACTTAAATTTTATATATTTATTTTCTATAACTAATTAACAAATGAAAAAGTTAATAATCAAATTAAATTAAAATAATATAATTAAAGTTTTCTCATTACAGGTTGTTTGAATCTTCTATAAATATTATCTCTTCTAATGTTCATCTTTTAATAAATTAATCACCCGAAGAGTTAGTTTAAAATAATTGTGATCGAAGTTCATGAGTACTCCTAAACTATAATAATACAAGTGAAGAAAAAAAACAAGTTGCATGACAAATAAACATTTAATAAATCAATATAAACGTTCTATATTTTAATATTATGATATTATTCAATAAATCTTATTATATCAATAGCATATTTATATCATTTTATATTTGTACAACCGTCATAGGTACGCCGTCTAAAAATTATACCAGCAAGGTACTTCTATATCAATATTTTATTTCATTTATGTGTACAGGTACTTTTAGGTACACTCGTTAGTATCATCAAAGAGTGACTCCATCATAGTTAGTCATGCACATATAAATAGTCAATATATCATTCATGTGTTTATCGCATTCAATTCAGTATACTTATAATATATAACATTCACCAACCCATGATAATAAGTAGCTACAAC
Organism: Phalaenopsis hybrid cultivar; assembly: GCA_002079205.1. Classification (NCBI taxonomy): domain Eukaryota; kingdom Viridiplantae; phylum Streptophyta; class Magnoliopsida; order Asparagales; family Orchidaceae; genus Phalaenopsis; species Phalaenopsis hybrid cultivar. The sequence continues at coordinate 176,156 of JXCR01073585.1, read as the reverse complement.
TATTCATAGCAATATGACCAATAAATAAAAGAATATATAAATCAAAATAAAACTTGTACAAATATCATTAACTCCTTTAGCTCGCACACTTCGTCTCCTTCTATTCTCTTCCACTCTGACATTTTAACCAAGAGTCTTAAATCAATAAAATTATTAGATTTTACCCTTAGAAATTTCAATTGAGCCCTAATCCACACGAAACATTTTCTTCTTCCCCTATGCACGCGATTTTGGTTCTTATGCATGAGGGCTTCCTCTCTATAGAGTCGCAACGTTCATCTTCCTCAACTTCTTCGGTCGCGATTGGACATAACGACACAACCCTCGACGCCGTGACCGCCTTCTTCCTCCTCTTGCACGTGAGCACGATGTTGTTGCCTTCTCAACTTGAGCTTGACTTGACCCAGCACAGTGCTTTTACGACACACATGAGCTTCCACCTCCTTTGGTTTCTTCCTCTCCTTCCGCCTTCCTTCACCACAGACAAGCCACTCGCTCTATAGGTAAGTCGTTCGTAAATTTATAGGGCCTGCTCCACATTCTTTCCGACCCACTCACTTCATCTCTCCCCATTTCGGCTTCTCGACCTTCTCGCATCATCTCCCTCTATATGACTATCTGATTCCTTGCTTCCTCTCCCCCTCTTTAGTTCCCTTGGAGAGATTAAACGTGGTGTCACATCTGTAGCAATAAAACCCTCAGGCTGCGATATATAGATGTCCTCTTCAATTTCTCCATGCAAAAATGTAGTCTTTACTTCTAGTCGTTCAAACTCAAGGTCATGCTTAGCCATAACACCAAGCAAAGCTCGAATTGAGCTATGTTTGACTACTAGAGAGAAAACATTTATAAAGTCTTGTCGGCACTAAAAGAAAGTTTGGGGGGTTGCCCGTAAGAAGCTGTCGGCAGCCGGAATCGAAATCCCGTCGCCCGCTTCGGAAGGACGTTTTAATTTACGTATATATNATATATATATATATATATATATATATATATATATATATATAATTTTAGAAAAATATGAAATCAAACTGACCTCATATTTTTCACAGTTTAAATGAAAGAGCACTCTACCTCAAATCCTGTATTTACCCCGAGGGATAAACACAAGACTTGAGGATGAGACTCGATCAAATAAACTAAGAAAGATATGACATCCGTTTGGTCTGCGAAACCTTTTTATTTGCCGACAAGTTCCCCTATTTAATACAAAGAATTAAATAGGGTTTATTTTAGGTTGGGTTCGGAAAAGCTTCCTATAAGGGCAAACCCCTATTGTTAATTACATCTTAAATGACCGAAGTCACCTAAGATAACTCTCGATAAAAATCAGGGAATAATGTCTTCAAAAAAGTCAAAAGGATAGGACTTTTCAACGAAATCGGACGAAGAGGTGTGAAAGGGGAAATGCTCAAATCTGGAACATTGTTGAGGAATCCAAATGAAGAGAAACAAGGGGAGGCCATAGATCCTGAGGAGAACCTTAATGATTTCCCAGTCTATCCTATGATTTGGCTCCAGTTTTGAGAAGAAATTATTAAAGTGTTTCATCCTGTCAATTTTATTTAATTAGGGCTTATATTTGCGTGACAGGGTCACTCAAATTGCCTAGAAGATATGAGGGCCGTCGTATCGGACGACAACCTCGGAACCTAGAACGAGTTAGGGCTTAAATCGTACAACAGAGTAGGGCTTATATTTGCGTGACAGAGTCACTCAAATTGCCTAGAAGATATGAGGGTTTACGTCAGTTAAAGTGTTTCATCCTGCCAATTTTATTTAATTAGGGCTTATATTTGTGCGACAGGGTCATGAAAATATTAAAGTGTTTTATCCTGCCAATTTTATTTAATTAGGGCTTATATTTACGTGACAGAGTCACACAAATTGCCTAGAAGATATGAGGGTTTACGTCGTATCGGACGACAACCTCGGAACCTAGAACAAGTTAGGGCTCTGCCTAGAAGATATGAGGGTTTACGTCGTATCGGACGACAACCTCGGAACCTAGAACGAGTTGGGGCTTAAATCGTACAACGTTTCATTCTGCCAGTTTTATTATTTAGGGCTTATATTTGCGTGCACGGTCACACAAGTCGTGATATGAGGGTTTACGTCGTATCAGGCGACAACCTCGGAACCTAGAACGAGTTTAGGGCTTAAATCGTATGTTTACGTCGTATCGGACGACAACCTCGGAACCTAGAACGAGTTTAGGGCTTAAATCATACGACAGTTATTTAATTAGGGCTTATATTTGCGTGACAGGGTCACTCAAATTGCCTAGAAGATATGAGGGCCGTCGTATCGGACGACAACCTCGGAACCTAGAACGAGTTAGGGCTTAAATCGTACAACAGAGTAGGGCTTATATTTGCGTGACAGAGTCACTCAAATTGCCTAGAAGATATGAGGGTTTACGTCAGTTAAAGTGTTTCATCCTGCCAATTTTATTTAATTAGGGCTTATATTTGTGCGACAGGGTCATGAAAATATTAAAGTGTTTTATCCTGCCAATTTTATTTAATTAGGGCTTATATTTACGTGACAGAGTCACACAAATTGCCTAGAAGATATGAGGGTTTACGTCGTATCGTATATTTGCGTGACAGGGTCACTCAAATTGCCTAGAAGATATGAGGGTTTACATCGTATCAGGTTTAATTAGGGCTTATATTTGCGTGACAGAGTCACACAAATTGCCTATAAGATATGAGGGTTCACGTCGTATCGGACATTGCGTGACAGAGTCACACAAATTGCCTAGAAGATATGAGGGTTTACGTCGTATCAGGCGACAGGCGTGACAGGATCACACAAATTGCCTAGAAGATATGAGGGTTTACGTCGTATCGGACGACAACAGAACCTAGAACGAGTTTTACGTCGTATCGGACGACAACCTCGGAACCTAGAACGAGTTAGGGCTTAGATCGTACAACTCAAAATCTAGAACGAGTTTAGGGCTTAGATCGTACAGCAGAGCTATACGAATGCCTAAAGAAAAACTAGAACGAGTTAGGGCTTAAATCGTACAGCAGAGCTATACGAATGCCTAAAGAAAAGGGTGAAGGATTTATGTTGCGCTAGGCGAACAACCTCGAAATCCTATGAATTGTTGTTTAATTTCTAAGAAAAGGAATGGTTTTGCTGGGGAAGACATGTTCTGCTGTTGAAGATGGTCGTGTTGCCCACCGCGCTAGCTCCAAGTTCCTCGACGTGACGAGTTTGAGTTTTCAAGGGTGTCCAGTTATAGTGTCAAATCAAACGGCCCTATAATTGTAGTCCTTTAAACATCCTATGTAAAAAAAAGGTAAACATGTTTAAAGTTATAAAATGTAAAGTGTGCGATGCAGGAATAAATAATAGAATGCACGTGGAACAGTAGCATGCAAAAACAGGAGCAGTACAACATGCTATACATGAAGAACAGTAACAGAACAAGTGTGACATACTATACAATATAGTAGCAGGTAGGAACAGGACAAATGTAGCATGCTTTACAGGAAGAACAACAGCAAGTAGAAGCAGAAAAATTATAACATACTATACAGGAAGAACAACAGCAGGTGGGAACAGGACAAGTGTAACATGCTTTACAGTACGATAGCAGGTAGAAACAAGAAAATTATAACATGCTATACAGGAAGAACAACAGCAGGTAGAAACAGGAAAATTAAGTGCTGTAAAATGTAAAACACACTTGTACGCCCGTGAGATCCGATGTTCCTTAAGTATAGCAAGCCTAAATGCATCTCAAAAAGCAAAGTCTGGAAGAAAACGTCATCCAGGAAATTCGAGGAAAAGCGGAAAACTCGAGAAAATCAACGAAAGAGACTCAAGTAAAAGAAAATCCTCAAAACTCTTGGGGAAATCCCGAAAGAAAAGAAAAGTAACACGAGTACCCCGTCCCAAAACATCGATAAAACAAAAAGAAGATTCAGATGAGGGGGACCGCAAGCACTCGTATGGGACTAGGCTCAACTATATTTATTCTCGAGGGTCCACGAAGGCTACTCGGTCACCCGAATATATAGAACCCGTCACTCGTCTAGAAGTGTGTCTTGAACCTCACTTAGAGGGCTATTTCCCAGCCTAAACAGGTATTCGTCAGGTGGACAACCAACTTTTAAAATACGTTTTATGTTTTTGACATACACACAAATTCTTAGATATGCAAAGAAGAGTTATCAATTTTGTTTCGTAGAAAAATATATTTTTTTTTTGAAAATGGTTTATTAAAACTTATCTTCTTTTTCTCCTTTTTTTTTAGAAATTCCTTTGTTGTCCACGAATCGATTACGCTGCAAGACGTAGGACTGCCCACATTTTTTTTTTAATTTTGGTTGCCCACGGGTCGATTACGCTACCGGGCATAGGACTGCCAACAACCTTATTTTGGTTGTCCACGAGTCGATTACGCTACCGGGCATAGGACTGCCAACAACCTGAGGAGGTTTGAGTCGATTACGCTATCGGGCATAGGACTGCCAACAACCTGAGGAGGTTCGAGCCGACTATCACTTATCGGTGAAGGATACCATATCCTATTGTTCATCAAATGCCTGGATCTTGATGTTATAGGATAGAACATGGTGAAGGATATCATATCCTATTGTTCATCAAATGTCTGGATCTTGATGTTATAGGATATGGTATCTTTCCTGAAGGATACCATATCCTATTGTTCATCAAATGTTGAGGAGGTTCGAGCCACCTCCCGCTAGACTTATGTCGGTGAAGGATATCATATCCTATTGTTAATCAAATGTCTGGATCTTGATGTTATAGGATAGGGCATCTCTCTGATCTATCTTCGGGTTCGCCTTTATCATCAACATTTACGCCCAAAACGACTACTTGCGACCTTGCTTGATGGTTTCACGTATAGCAAAAGGCTATACGTGGATACTTATGCATCAGACATAAGCATCGAAAATCGAACCAAGAAGCAAGGGAATAAAAGAACAAAAATGGGGTGAGAGAGAGGAGACACTGATCCATCTAAAACAACGAAAATGAAACTGGATCAATTCTCAAAAACTCCTATCGAAAAGACCTGAAAAAGTAGGGCCCGATGTCTTTTCTAACAAACATAAAATATCCCTTTTCGCTGCTTCTCCAAACCCCAAGAACGCAGGATTAATCAAATCAACCAAATGCTTTTCCAAAATGAGATTCAAAATTTCCCAGACCTCGAAAGAAAATGATCGCGGGGAAACCACCGTTAATATCTCCAAACTCATACTAAAAATCGAGATTCCTCCAACTTTCAGATTAATAGATAGCCTCATACATTAAATAAGCACGAAGTTTTCCCATAAAACCAGATAGATGCTCACGGCCAGGGTCAGCAGAGCAGAGAAAACAGCCAACAAGGCTCTCGGCCAAAGCCAGGGATGGGGACAGGAGGGGCTCACAGCTAAGGCAAGGAATGGCTACTAAACTCCATAACCAAAGGCAGTCTAAAAGACAACAAGTAAAGCTTATAGTTAAGGCAACAAAGGGCCCAGAAAAGAGTTGTTAAAGCTCACGGTTTAAGGCAACAAAGAACAACTGTAAAAGCCCACATCCAAAGCACAAGGCCCACGGCTACAGCAACCCAGAGCACAAAAGGGCTCACGGCTCAGGCAAACAGGAGAAACACCAATAGCCGCTACAACACTCCCCTGACAAACACAAAAGGGTAATTAAAGTAATCCTAAATTTTGGGATGGCAAACTTGATTCATCGACAACTCTCGAGACAATCCAAGCCTAGCAAGGAAAGCCAGATCACACCCAAAGACCTGCAATAGACCTCACGGGTAAGGAGCAAACAAAGCAAATCAAGACCAACAACTAGAGTCAAACCAAGTCCAGCAGAGCTAGAACCAGCAAACACATCCCACACTAGAGCCAAACCGAGCCCAGCAAGGCTAAACAAAACAAACACAGCTCCCCATCTAGAGCCAAACCGAGCTCAACCAAGAACCAAAGCCAAAATNTCTCATTCGAACTAGAAGATCAGAGAAATCAAGAGTGAGAGACAGAGCAAGGAAAGTGGAAGAAGAAGAAGAAGAAGAGGAAGAGGNTCTCATTCGAACTAGAAGATCAGAGAAATCAAGAGTGAGAGACAGAGCAAGGAAAGTGGAAGAAGAAGAAGAGGAAGAGCTGGATCAAACCCTAGCCGTAGAAGCATATAAGAAGAAGCATTGCCACCACGTTCTGGTGCTTACGGAAGGAGGGATGATTTCATAGGCAATGGAAGAAGGAAGGCAGGGTGTTGTTGCATTTCTCTGTGCATTGTGGACACAAGAAGAAGACATAATGCAGGAAGGGGAGAACTGAGGCTTGTGTGCATTCCTGTACAAGTTTGAGTGACTTCAAAGGGGAGGATGTGCCCTAGTCGGTCAAAGGAAAAAAAGGCAGGGGTGGATTAGTGGGTCTATTTATGAGAGAAGTCTTTGTGTGCGTGATTTGTGTAGGAGGCCGAACCAAACTCTTAAGGTTAGGGTTTAAAGCAGCATTTTAAAGCTGAACCAAACTGGTAGGTCCAAATGATTTGACCGTAAACTGGCTGGTGCTCCGATTCTGGTTGAGTTCAAAACCGATCTCGCATCAAACTAGAAAGAATCGGCTGAAACCGGCGGTCGAATCTATCTACCGGCTGGAACTGGCAGTCGACCAGTCAACTNAAACTGGTAGGTCCAAATGATTTGACCGTAAACTGGCTGGTGCTCCGATTCTGGTTGAGTTCAAAACCGATCCCGCATCAAACTAGAAAGAATCGGCTGAAACCGGCGGTCGAATCCATCTACCGGCTGGAACTGGCAGTCGACCAGTCAACCGGTTAAAGTGTAATTTTTTATGTGATGCCACATTTTAATTGGAAATCATGAAGAATTGTTTGAATCTTTTGATATCATGAATTATGTATTTTTGCTCTATTTATTCCCACCTTCATTTCTTTTATATTTTTGTGAAGTATGCATGATNTGTGATGCCACATTTTAATTGGAAATCATGAAGAATTGTTTGAATCTTTTGATATCATGAATTATGTATTTTGCTCTATTTATTCCCACCTTCATTTCTTTTATATTTTTGTGAAGTATGCATGACTATTAGTCTATTATCTTTTCTTTCTTATGATTCAATATTTTTTTGTTATGTTTTCTTCTTATTAACCTTCCATACTGAATTTCATCTAATTTTTATTTCATTTAAACTATATTTAATATTTTTTTTATATTTATGACGTTACTCAGTTCAAATCCCGGTTCAACTCTGGTTCAACCGCTGAATCTTGAAGCTCCTCCTCTACCGGTTCAATATCTTGTCTAGTTTTCTAAACCTTGGTTTTAGGTTAATTAAGGGCTTGTTTGGGATTACTTTTTGTTTTATATTTTTGTTTTTGTTTTTAGTATATTTTGTTTTTTGTTTTTTGTTTTCTATTCTTAAAAAACACATTTGATACCGTTATGATTTATTTGTTCTTATAAACAAAAAATATNTTCTTCTTATTAACCTTCCATACTGAATTTCATCTAATTTTTATTTCATTTAAACTATATTTAATATTTTTTATATATTTATGACATTACTCAGTTCAAATCCCGGTTCAACTCTGGTTTAACCGCTGAACCTTGAAGCTCCTCCTCTACCGGTTCAATATCTTGTCTAGTTTTCTAAACCTTGGTTTTAGGTTAATTAAGGGCTTGTTTGGGATTACTTTCTGTTTTATATTTTTGTTTTTGGTTTTAGTATATTTTGTTTTTTGTTTTCTGTTTTCTATTCTTAAAGAACACATTTGATACCGTTATGATTTATTTGTTCTTATAAACAAAAAAATATAAAAACATGTTTGGTTATGTATTTTAATTGTTATTTAAAGAAAAATTATATTTTTTATAAAATGGTTGGGTCCACGTGCACTCCAGTATTAAGCTATCTCTTATGATGTATATGACGTCTTCCTTGCTGTACCCAGCACTAAGTATTACCTGTGGACTGGTGGGCGGTTGTTGCAGCTAAAGGGGGTCGGCAGCTGGTGGCTGCGAGCGACAGCAGGAGGCAGCTGCCAGTGGCGGGCGGCGGTTGGCGGCGGTTGGAGGCAGCGTGTGGGAGCTTGCGGCGACTTGGTGACGAGGGCAAATGGCGGCGGCGGCGGCTGCTGCAATTGACAGATGGCTGCTGAGGCGACAGGCAGAGGTGGTCGGTGGGCAGCAGGCGACAAGCAGAGACCGACGACCGGCGTGGGTCGACAAGTGATGGTCGATATGCTACAGGGGCCGCAGGCAACGTAGCCTCGCATAGATAATGCTTCGAAAAACATGTTTTTAAAACAACAAAAACACAATTTCTGTGTTTTTCGATGTTTTGAAAACAAGTATCATGTGTTTTAAAAATAAAATTAAAGAAAAAAACAAAACAAATAGACACATTATTTTTGGGTTTGTTTTCTATTTTTTATTTTAAACAATAAAAAATAGTCAGAAAGTGAAACAATGTGTTATTTTCAGAAGTAATTTTTTAAAATTAATATTATTTAATATTTATATCAATTACAATGGTTAAACTTAAAATTTAATGATTGAAAGCTTAGTTGGATGAAAAACGAAATTGAACTATAATTACTTAAAGTATAATTATCTAATGTGAGATAAATTATTGATATCAATATTTTCTAAAAAGAAAAAATTTAGGAGTAAAAATGTTCAAAAAGTTTAAGGTGAGCAATTATGTTTCTACATTAGAGTAATATTTCTGACTTTTGATTGTATTTTTTATTTTAATTTTTCACATTTTTTTTCTATTTGATTGTGACTTAGACTACTATTGGTGTTCATATTGTTATGTAAGAAATGTGCATGTTAACAAACTTGTATAAACATGTGCATAATGGTTTATCTGTGCATAATATTTGATCAATGCAACAAAGAATAAAATTAAAAAAGAAAGAACATAAATTCTGTGGAAAATCCAGGATGGAAAAATATTACGGGCTGAGGAGGAGAATTCACTATATCAAATAAGAGATTACAAAAGAGTGTTTTGTACAAAACAAAAGATGATATTTATTGTTTTAACAAGACTCCTAATTAAAAGAGAGCCAATAAAGTAATAGTGCATGGATTGCGATCTAAAGACTATTATAAGTTTGATCTAATGGTCAAAACTTTCAGTCTGTGTGCTCACAGTTTTCTTCTAAAACCCCAATCCATGTGATCATAATTTCTTTATGAGAGGATAAGCGAGACTCACGAAATTCGGGTAACAAATTATATAATCTCCATCTTGACACGATTTTCCAAAGAATGTAGAATAGAACTTTCTCCTCTTTCACATAGCTCTGATGATCAGGAATGAATACCAACCAAGTCCAAGCGATGCTCAGTTGACTACTGAAAGTGCTTTAGTCATCATATCAACAATATTAGCATGAGTATTGATCTTGCTCATAACAATATCATGGTAACTTCATGTACGAAGTGATAAACAAACATCAATGTGCTTAGTTTTCTCATGAAATATTTGATCTTTGTTGAGATACATAACACTGACTATCACACATCAGTGTGTTTATCTTCAAATATTCACTATGCTCTTCTCTTAGACCTTAAACTAGAGAGTTTCTTTACAAGTTTCAGTAACTGTCATGTACTCAGCTTGAGTGTAGATAATGTCATCGTTGTTTGTAAAGTAGCTTCCACTTAATCGCACAACCACCAATAGTAAACTCGTATCCTGCAAATGGTATCTTTTTATCAAATTCTCCAACAAAATCAAAATCAATATATCCAATGACTTTATTTGTAGTTCTCCCAAACTGCATACAAACATCTTTTATTCTACATAGATACATGATGATCCATTGAACCGTTTTTCAATATTCTTTACCTATATTCTTTACCCAAATTTCTCATATATCTACTACTTGTATTGATTGCATATGATAAATCTGGATGAGAATATATCATATCATACTTGAGATATCCCATTTCACCGAAATATGAAACTCGACATATATTCAATCTCATTATCAGATTGCAAACACAAAACTGATAAAAGTTTGAAATGCGCAACTAATGAAGAACTAGTAATCTTGACATTCAACACGTTAAATTTATACAACCTTTTCATTGTACTCTTTCTGATTTAAAATAATTTACTTGTGTTTCTATCTCTCTGAATCTCCATGCCAAGTATTTTTTTTGCAGCTCCCAAATCTGTCATTTCAAACTCACTGTTAAGTTGAGTTTTTAACATATTGATATCTTCTTTATCTTTATGAGCGATCAGAATATCATCGACATATAAAACCAAGTATATAAATGCTCATTTATTATTTTTTTGAAGTAAACACAACAATCATAATTACTTAAACTCATGAGCAACCATGAATGAGTCATATTTCTTATATCAGTGTCTATGAGACTGTTTCAAACCGTAAAAATATTTCAACAAACAAACATGGTCTTTTTTTTCTGTCATTACGACCATACCCATGGCTTGGAATCAATCAAGATAGGTACAGACACTGAAAATTAAATTTTATATATTTATTTTCTATAACTAATTAACAAATGAAAAAGTTAATAATCAAATTAAATTAAAATAATATAATTAAAGTTATCTCATTACATGTTGTTTGAATTTTCTATAAATATTATCTCTTATATTATTCATCTTTTAATAAATTAATCACCCGAAGAGTTAGTTTAAAATAATTAAACTACAATAATACAAGTGAAGAAAAAATAATATGCATGATAAATAAACATTTAATAATTAATATAAACATTCTATATTTTAATATTATGATATTATTCAATAAATCTTATTATATCAATAGCATATTTATATTATTTTATAATTGTACAACCGTTATAGGTACGTTGTCTAAAAATTATACCAGCAAGGTACTTCTATATCAATATCTTCTTTCATTTATGTGTACGGGTACTTTTAGGTCCACTCGTTAGTATTATCAAAGGGTGACTCCATCATAGTTAGTCATGCGCATACAAATAGTCAATATAGATATATCATTCATGTGTTTATCGCATTCAATTCAGTATATTTCTAATATATAAGATAATAAGTAGCCACAACTATTCATAATAATGTGATCAATAAATAAAAGAATATATAAATCAAAATAAAACTTGTACAAGTATCATTAACTACTAATGCAAAATAGTTAAGAAGAACCAAAATATTGTCATATATTAAAAGTACAAGTACTCACTCGATGTCGATTAATATGTTATTGAATTTGCCTTGATCACGATTCTTCTAAAATCAATGTCTATGATAGACATGTTCATATTATTTTAATTAATTAACTTTATGTTACTTAAATGTTAATTTCCATCATTTTATTTTAACTTTATTTTCCTATTAAAATTCATTAGTTAAATTATATACCCAAACTTTCCTTACCGAAGTTTGTTTGGGTATTTCTTTCTCCTTTAGCTCGCACACTTCGTCTCCTTCTATTCTCTTCCACTCTAACATTTTAACCAAGAGTCTTAAATCAATAAAATTATTAGATTTTACCCTTAGAAATTTCAATTGAGCCCTAATCCACACGAAACATTTTCTTCTTTCCCTATGCATGCGATTTTGGTTCTAATGCATGAGGGCTCCCTCTCTATAGAGTCGCAACGTTCATCTTCCTCGACTTCTTCGGTCGCGATTGGACATAGCGACACAACCATCAACGCCGTGACCGCCTTCTTCCTCTTGCACGTGAGCACGATGTTGTTGCCTTCTCAACTTGGGCTTGACTTGACCCAGCACGGTGCTTTTACAACACATAAGCTTCCACCTCCTTTGGTTTCTTCTTCTCCTTCCGCCTTCCTTCACCAAAGACAAGCCACTTGCTCTACAGGTAAGTCGTTCGTAAATTTATGGGGCAAGCTCCACATTCTTCCCAACCCACTTACTTCATCTCTCCCCTTTTCGGCTTCTCGACCTTCTCGCATCATCTCCCTCTATATGACTATCTGATTCCCTGCTTCCTCTCCCCCTCTTTAGTTCCCTTGGAGAGATTAAACGAGGTGTCACATCTGTAGCAATAAAACCCTCAGAATGCGATATATAGATGTCCTCTTCAATTTCTCCATGCAAAAATGTAATCTTTACATCTAGTCGTTCAAACTCAAGATCATGCTTAGCCATAATACCAAGCAAAGCTCGAATTGAGCTATGTTTGACTACTAGAGAAAATACATCTATAAAGTCAGCACCTGAAATTTGACTGAATCCATTTGCAAGAAGTCAAGTACCTTGTTGTTAAACACCCATTTGAAGCGAACAACTTTCTTGCATTGAGGTAATTTTACCAAATTCTAAGTTCTATTTTATGCAGAGATTCAATCTACTCTTGCATAGCGATCTCCTACTTATTAGATTTAACTGAATTCACAAATTCTTTATAACTGAAAGAATTTTCACCACACTCGATACCTCGATTTACATTTGGAACATAAGCAACCAAATCAGCCTCACCATATCTTTGAGGCGGATTAATTTGTCTTCTTGTTCTATTCTTGGCAATAGATTTCTAATATGTTTGNACCAGCATGCTATATCCTCCATTTAACCGAGCAAGAGGAGGCTCGACAGAGGGAAAAACTCAGGAAACCAGGACACAGGAAAGAAAGGGAAGAAGAGGTACCTCCTCAATGCAAACGTAAAGCACAATAACGCAAGAAACCACCTCAAAGAAATGCTCTCCCAGAAACTCCCTTTCCAATCTCCTCACAACCAAAATTTCCCACTTCTCTCTTTTTTTTTTTTGCAAACTTTTTTCAACCACCTCAAAATCAACGGAAGCTATCCTTATATGCAGAGAAGAGAGGAGAAGAGAAAAGAGATCACACCCAACGGTCCACGACACTCGAATCGGGCCAAGAAGGAAAGGACACGCTCCCTGCTCACAGAAAGCGAAGCCACCGAAGTCTCTCGGACCGAGCGGCGAGACTAATGGCAGCGAGGGAAGCATCGAGAAGAAGAGAAGAAATGTCATTCCAGTGTACCAGGGGACAAGCTTCCCAGAGTCAAACTACCAAGAAAAGGAAAACCACGGCTCAAGGAGACTGGCACGACTTTGGGAAGGAAGGCCACGGGCAGAGAGTGTCGGGTNAAAATATCTCATAATTTAACCCATCAAAGAAACAACTGCAAGTCCTCCATAAGCAACATGTGGAGCTTGCAAAATTAAATGCACTTCCTTCTGTCATATGTTATATTAGCACAAATGTTTGCCAGATTATTTAAAATAGATTATGAGAATTAAAAAAAAAAATTATTAAACACAGTTGTGATAAAACAATTTTCAATTACTTCATGCGGTGTTTACATTTTTTTTTTTTATTTGTTAATGAAAGTAATAATTTTTTTAATAAAAAAAGATTGTGCCGTCATACTATCTTGAACAACAACCTTCAAGAGACACTAGCAATTCTTATAATTAACTCGAGAGAAATTGGCATACATGCCACACAATTCTTATGCATTTACATATCTAACACCTGGATTTGGCATTTACATTTATAAAATTTTGATGTTATAATGCATGAAAATGTGTACTTCACTTGTAAAAAATTAGAAATAGTGGTATTTTTATGTGATTTTAAAGATTCGAGTGATCATGCATGCACATATAAGAGTTTAAGTGTTAGATATGTAAATATATAAGAATTGTGTGATATGTATACAAAAGTCCCTTAATTCATTCTTTTTTTTTAGCATAGCAAGGAATGTGTGAATTTCTCTACAAACAAAAAGCTTGAAGGCATGCACATCATACAAGAATTCCACCCACGCAGATCTACAGTAAATTTAACACATTCATTTTACATTTCATCATATAAAGTTTATTTTCTTACCCGGCCATGAGACCTCTAGATCGCAATGGAATTTTAATGATCACTCCAAACCAACTATTTTATACTAACCCAAAGAAAAAAAAAGTAGCAGAGTTGAACAAATGAAGGCCAGTAGGGCCAATGGCATATAAGCATTTACATATTGGGTAGCTTGCAGTCACTGTTTTGATTTCAACATCAAATAGAGACTGCTTCATCGTCTCATATTTATTAGAAGAATAAAACAGTGTGATCTCAAGTATTATGTTAGATGTAGAGAATCAACACTCAATGCTAAACGAGAGATGAAAAACTATAGAATGGTGAAAAACAATGATAGATGGATGGCAAAGCAATGCCCAAGATAATAAATATAAAGCATTTTGATATAAACGTTAGATAAACATTGCTATTTCAATAATTCACAATGTAGATAAAAAGTGGTGTTTTCAACGATGGACAGGAAAATAACACAAAAGAGCCTGCCTTTAGGAGAGGAAAATAATAAATAGTTGCTAGAATGTTATATACGTCATATGTTGAGGGGGAAAAAATAAGGGGCATTTACATACATACTACCCAATTCTAATGTATCTACATATCTAACATTAAAGTTTAAGTATTACATTTATAGCACCCAAATCTTTTATATCACATAAAAAACATCATTATTTTAACATTTAAAAAATGAAATCACCTTTTCATGCATAAGGAAGGTGGCGTGTATGTAAAAATAGAAGTTTAGGTGTTAGATATGTAAATATAAAAGAATTAAGCGGTATGCATGTAAATCGTTGAAAATATAAATCCACTAAAGAGGGGAACATATATGATTGCCATTTAGTGAGCCAAAGCTTAGCTGTGATTGGTAGTGTATTGCCCAAGAAGGACAGCCTCATGAGCAAAGAGTAAGGCGAAATCTAGATATACTACCGAAGGCACCAGAAAGAATATTTTGCAATGGAAAAAAAACCTGGATAAGCAATGTTGTTTGGTAAACTCCTTGTCATTTAGAAGAAATAATGACTACTGTTGAGGAATATGTGTTGACTAATTTTATTTTGCCAATCTCAAAAAAAAAAACACACACACAAAAATTAATTTCGAAAAGAACAAGAGAAAGAAATTGCATGAAATATTTCTGAGTGGACACAAAATTTAGCATCATTGTACTGTTTCTTACAATAATCTCCTCTGCCTAACAATCCTAGTGTTTTTGCCCTACTTGCAAACTTTCCCTTCTCAAAGCAATCCACGGAATTGCCTCACTACAGCTCAAAATGCACATAATGACAATGTCGTGCCTAAGCAAAAACCTTCTAGATATCTATGTTATTATTGATCATAGTCAGAAAATATGGTGGATGGATGGTTGTCAACAACATATCTCAATAAACTTTTCAAAAAGTCAAGAAAATATGCTAATTGTTTTATTTAGTGGAAAATTAGCACCAAATAGAGTGCTTTCCAATGGTGACTCACTCTAACAAATGAAGCACAAATAAAAATACACTTTATCATATATGATTCTAACCATGCCATCCATCCATGAAAGTTTTTCCAGCAAATCTTTTTGAAAATGTTAATTAAAGAATCTCATGTTCCTATTCCAGCCATCCTATCCTCTAAGAAAATTGTATGCATCACATTTGCAAAACCTAACATTCTATATGCTGCAAATGAAAATACATGGATTGTTCTCACAACAGCTTTAGTTAAAGCTTTCAAAATATCCCATCAAGCATGTGAAATTGAGTACTTGATCTAAGAAAATGATGATCTCCCGGGATTGTTTTCTGATGATTATGCTCATGCACAAAGTTACTATCTTTTTAAAATCTTTCATCATTTAAATTAAATAATATTATTGTTGGGTATCAGATTCTAGTATTTAGTTTATAGCCTCTGGTTTCTCATTAATATTTGCCATACTAAGAGATACAACTTATTAGCTTCCACATAACACTTTTTTTTTCTTGGGTTATAAGTGAAGAAAATTCTATAAAAAAAAATGAAAAGTGACTCGAATGCCTAATTGAACTCTTACTGCATAAGATAATCATAGAGAAATATCTTATAACATTCAATAATAACCTTAGCCCTACAAGCAGGATTTCTTATTTTCATAAAATAATGCAAAAAATGAAACAACTTTACTGAATCCAGCGCTCATATAAATAGAACTAAGGATTTTCCTAGCGCCGAATTAATTGTCAAAATAATATAAATTTGCTCAAAGACAGAAGCATAGAGACTAAAACAAAGGAATTGTGCGCATTAGAATCCAACAATTCACGTTAATTTTTTATATAAAAAAACTATGGATAATTTCTATCATAGATCTCATCCTTGTTATCCTTTCCCAGAAACTCGATCACAAATCCTTGCTATTTCCTTGCAATAAAAGGACTCAAATGCCTAGTTGATTCTGAAAAGATATTCAATAACAACATCGAGGTAAGTGATTGAAGAAACAACCTTTTTGGTATAGCACAGTAGCGAGCAAATTGTGACTAACATAAAAATGGGGAGTAACTAGAAGATATTGTACCTTCTGGCACAGTGCGAAGACGGGGTAGACCCGGCGGAACTAGCTGGTTCCTATGATCCTCCAGAGGTGCAGCAGACAACGGCCCGTTCATCACAGCCCGGCCCTCCTCCCCCTCGACATACTCCTCCTCTCCAACATCCTCCACCGCTGCCTTCACATCCGGCATTGAGAGCGACCCGCCGCTGCGCCCAAAATACCCCTTCCCCTTCCGCCGATACTGGCCCTGACCCCTCTGCCGCCTGTACCCCTCACCGTCCTTCTCTCCGCAGTCGTCCTCCGCAACCCCACCAGTGCCAGTGGTCCCACCCCGGTCGCGCTCGCGTTCCATCTCCACCGCGCGAGCGAACTCCAGCAACTGGGTTAGGGTTTTCCGATGCACATAGTAGGCCGAGACGGCGACGAAGGAGGCGCCAACAAGCGCCGCCATGGCGAGGTGCAGCGGATAAGAATCCATCCGTGTCTTCTTGAAACAATAGAATTTTGTCGGAGAAGACAAGGGGGTATAGGGGTAGGGGAAGATGGAAGGAGGGAGAGAGCTGCGTATTTATAGAAACAGGGGATGGTGGGAAGTGGGTGCTGGGAAGAGGAAAGGATGAAGGAGATGTTTTGAGATGCTTGAGTGGCATGAAATTACATTTTGCCCGTTTTGTGAGGGTTAATTTACTATTCTGCCATTGGCCCCGCGCTGCGGTTACTCTTTTTCCTTCGGGGATTTAAGTGCGGCAAATTAAGTTTTTGGGATCCTTACTTTTGAGAAATTTGAATTATATATATCTGTGTGTGTGTGTGTGTGTGTGTGTGATGAGTGCTAGAAAATTAGCGGCAGTAGAGTAATGGATTATCGTCTCAGCGTTGTGATAGGATTCACCACACACTCAGATGAAAATGAATCAAGTTGTGATAACACCAAAAGTTTCTACGTGAAAAACCTGTAAATGGAAAAAATCACAGAGTTTAACCCAGTTGCAAAAATTCACTATAAGTTGATGATTACAGATGTCCCTTGTCTCACAGGCGGAAAAGAGTTACTAGTTTTCCAAGTTACAATGTCGACTGATGACGTCTAGTCAGCGGTGGTTGATGGAAGGCGACGGTGATCGACGGTTGTCGACGACAATAGATGACAGTCGGCGGTGGTTGACGGAGGTCAGCGGTGATCGGCGGCGATCAATGGTGGTCGGCGGTGATCAACGTTAGCGAGGATGATATTGGACTTGAGCTCATTCTCAAAGTCTTAAGTTCTTTCTTAAGCCTCCTCCTTCATGTGAGGGGTGAGGGCTCTATTTATAGTATTTTAAGTGCAATTAATGCAGAAATATAAACCATTTTGATCAGACGGTCCAGAGAGTTTCCATTGATTAGATGACGTTTGATGGACATTTGAGTGCCTTAACGATGTCGGAATTGAGCAATCTTGGGCTCATTGGATTCATCTTTTTGAGA
Organism: Phalaenopsis hybrid cultivar; assembly: GCA_002079205.1. Classification (NCBI taxonomy): domain Eukaryota; kingdom Viridiplantae; phylum Streptophyta; class Magnoliopsida; order Asparagales; family Orchidaceae; genus Phalaenopsis; species Phalaenopsis hybrid cultivar. Next base: position 158,304 of record JXCR01073585.1, on the reverse strand, counting down.
CGCTCGATTCGACTATAAATTCGCTAGATTCAACATTTGTTTGACCTTTCAAATACCTCTGGAAATCCTCCAATAGTGGGTTAATGATTTGATCCGGGCTGATTTGACTCAGATTGGACTAACTTTCATATCATTAGGTCCGTCTCATCGAGTCGATCAATTTGACTATAAGTTTGCTGAAATCGGAGCTCCGGATGACTCTTAATTAAAGTTTGAATGTTTTTTATTCAAAAAATTGCACTGAGATTCGTGATGGATGATAAAAATTTTATTAGTGGTGTATCAGTTGCCCCCTATTTTCGGGCAAGACCAATTTCATCGTCCAAAAATATCTAGATTAGAAGTTTATTTTTTCATTTTTGTTGGGCATAAAAATTTTAGATATATATACTTTATTACAATCCGTATATAAATAAAATTATTGTTTATCTAGGATAAAATACTTAATTGAGTCTAGCTCAGTTTGTGTGTTCTTTTTGTCATTTGCAGGTGGCGCGTGATCAATTCTCACCAAAGACATATATTTATATAAATTTATTTTGTTAGGTGAAGGAGCGGGATCTGAAGGAAGCCGGCCTAGGCCTTGAGCAGGATCCGAAGGAAGGAGCGGGTCGGGCTGAAGAGGCGGGATCCGGCGGGATCTGAAGGAATGGGCCCGACGGGACCTGAAGCTGGACCAATGGTGGGAGCTGAAGCGCTGCCCTGAATCCATCGTTGGGAGTTGAATCTGAAGGGTCATTGACAACTAGAAATCTGGATTTAATTAATTAATTTAAAAAAAAAGAATCCCAAAGGCCACAAAGGAATAATTGATTAAATTAATAGAATTTAAAACAACAACTTATGAAATTCTATCATTTTATTGTTATTATTATTAATGATTTTAATTAATTTCAACCATAAAGACAGAATTTGAAAGGTCAAAAAGCTGAAGGAATATGAAAAAAAAATTATTAATATTATATTTTTTTAATAATATGCATTTTATGTTATGTGTCATATTATGCCTATAAATAGAGACATTGGATGAGGGGAAAAATCACAAGTGAGGAGGAGAAGAAAATTATCCGGCGTTGCGGAGAATATTTGCTGTGGAATGAAGAGTTGCAGCGAAGCAAAGAGTTGTGAGCGAAGAGTTGCGGCGAAGCAAAGAGTTGCGGCAAGGCGGAGAGCTGTGGAGAAAAGTTGCAGAGAAAAGTTGTCGCGAAGCAGACAGTTGTGGTGTAGAGTTGCGGCGAAGTATTGCGGTGAAGCGTTGCGACGAAGTGTTGTAGTGAAGCGTTGCAGCAAAGTGTTGCGGCAAAACATTGGGGCCATGCAACGTGTTTCAGTGGCGTGTCACAGCGGTGCGTCGCGGTGAAGCATTGCAGCGGTGCGTTGCGGCGAAGAGTTGCAGCGGTGCGTCGCGGCGATGCGTTGCAGCGTCGTGTTGCGACGACGAGTTACAACGGTGTGTCACGGCAAGGCGTCGGGGCGACGCGATGTGTTGTAGCAGTGTGTCGCGACGATGCGTTGTGGCGATGCAACTGGTGGTGGTGAAGCATCGCGGATTATGTACTTAATATTGAGGAGTGGTAAAAATGGTTTACTGAAGAAGGATTCATGGGGTTTTTTTTTTTCAATGTCACAGTGGATATTTAATGTCATTTAGAAATTCTAATATGTAACAAGGTTATCATGTGGATAAATTGCCAGCGACCATTAACCCTTTCGATGCTATGCATCAGAGTGTTACTTGAAGATGTTAACCTGCATAAGATGAGCCAATGAAAGTCCACCGAGGACTTATTAACCCATCTGAGGTTGTTTGTCGAAGCATTGCTCACTTACGAACCTGTGTGGAAAGAGTCAGGTGTAGCCCACCAAGGATTGTTAACCTATCCAAAATTGTTTATCGGAGTAAAAACTCCACGATGTTAACCCATATGGAGTAGGTTAGATCAAATCCCCCTGGGATTGATCGTGCTCTGACTAATAAACAACTAAAGTTGTGTATTTCTCGGGTCGAAAGCATGAAGTGGCTCATGGATGAGTCATTATACTTTCTAAATATATCATTTATGTATATGAAAGTAAGTGAATAATGTTTAAGATATATTGATTATACATGAGTTGTAATGTAATAACATATATGGACTGTACGACTGGGATGTTACTGATAGTACTTGCGAAGATTTTCTGCATTCCAAGTTCGAGGCAAGATTTTCCCATCTGAACCCTTGAGCTTGAAGGTTCCAGGCTTGATCATGGCAGTCATGATATACGGGCCTTCCCAGAGAGGTGATAGTTTGTTGCGTTGGGGACCATGACCGGCGGCTTCAATACTACGCGAGACCAGGTCACCGACAGAGATAGGTCGAGGCTTGACTCTCCGGTTGAAGTGGCGAGCAACTTTTTGGCGGTAGGAAGCAGCTCTAAGATGGGCTGGGAGGAGATCTAAATGTTGTCGGAGCTTTTCCTCGTTGCTATCTGAGTTGAAAGTCTTAACTTGTGGGTTTAGAATTCCGATATCAACTGGGATAACAGCCTTAGTGCTGCAACACAAGTTATATAAAAGTCTCCCAAGTTGGAGTACGCGTGGTTGTGCGATAGGCCCAAAGGACGTTGTGTAGCTCTTCTACCCACTGCCCCCCAGCCTTCTCAAGATGAGTCTTCAACCCCTTGAGCACCGTCCGATTTGTCACCTCTGTCTGCCCATTTGTTTGGGGATGCGCCACGGCAGTGTGCACCAACTGAATGTGAAGATCCTTGCAGAATGATGTGATGACCCTTCCAGTGAATTGAGTCTCATTATCGGTTATAATCTTCGCGGGGAGCCCAAAGCGACAGATGATATTTTTTCCAGATAAATTGTTTGGCATTTGCTTCTGTGATTTTGGCAAGCAGCTCTGCTTCTACCCATTTGGTGAAGCAGTCGATAACTAAGATGATGAATTTTCGTTGTCTAGTAGTTATCCGAAATGGCCCCATGATATCTACCCCCCATTGAGCAAAAGTCCAAGGACTTAGAAAAGAAGTGAGTTCCACTGGAGGTGCATGTGTAAGATTGGAGTGTAATTGACAATTCTTGTATTTTTGCACAAACTCTAATACATGTTTGCTTGATCTTGGGCTAGTAGAAGCCTTACCTCATTATTCTAAGAGCAGGTGCCCTACCGCCAAGATGCTCCCCACATATTCCGGAATGAACTTCTCGTAGAGCATAATCAACTTCAGATGGAGGAAGACACTTGAGATATTGACCTAAAAATGCCTTCTTGTAACGTTCATCCTCTATAAGGATGAAGTTGGCAGCCATGCATCGGATGCAAATTGATGTAGTAGCATCATCTGACAGTGTTTTGTCTCGGAGGAAGGAGATGATAGGATCCATCCAAGATGGCTCCCTTGGGTCATCTATAAACAGTATCTCCCATGGGCCATGGATGCTAGGAAAATGTATTTCCTCAATATACCTTCTTTTATAGAGAACTCCAGTTGTTGAAGTTGCAAGCTTGGAGAGGGTATCAGCTCGGGTGTTAAGCTCCCGAAGTATATAAATGAGCTGGCATGTTTCAATTTTGGCGAGAAATGTTTTTACCAGATTGAGATAATGCACCAGTTATGAGTTATGAGTGTCAAATTCTTCTTCTACATGGGATGCAACGAGTTGGGAATCAGTGTTGATAATCATGTTTCGTACTTCATAGTTGATGGCAAGCTTTAATCCAACGACAAGTGCTCAAATTCAACAACATTATTGGTGGCTGAGAATTTCAAACGAAGTTCGTACTTCAAATTGTCTTTCTTTGGGTAGATGAGTATTATTTCTGCACCAGCTCTTGAGTTTTCAGACGCTTCGTCTACATATAGTATCCACTGATGTGACTGTGGAAAAGAAGAGGGTGGTTCATCAGAGATAGGCATTGTACACTCTACCATAAAGTCAGCCAACACTTGTGATTTGATGTTTGGTCGCGGTAAATAGTGGATGTCAAATTCTCTCAATTCTACTGACCATTTAAGTAATCTTCCCAATGCTTCTGGTCTTTATAGGATAGCCTTCAAAGGAAGTTGTGTGTAAATGTCGATAGTGTGAGCCTAAAAGTACGGATGAAGTCTCTTTGTTGAGATACCAGGGCTAGTGCAATCTTATCCACCATCGGATAGCGACTTTCTGTATCAGAAAGAATTTTATTGACATAATATACTGGTTTCTCGATTGTGTTTTCTATTTTGACAAGGACAGAGCTTATTACATGAGGTGAAATAGTCAAATAGATATATAACATATCTCCTTGGACGGGCTTTGAGAGAAGGGGCAGTGAAGCCAAATATGCCTTGAGTTGCTCAAAAGCAATTTGACAGTCATCTGTCCACTGAAAACCAATGTTTGGAGCACCTCTATGTATTTTGAAGAATGACATATACTTATCTCCAGAACGAGCTAAGAAACGAGATATAGCGGCTATACGACCATTCAGTCGTTGCACCCCCTTGATGTTCCTTGGAGGCACCATCTCTCTCAATGCCTTAATTTTTTTTTGGTTTTGCCTCAATCCCACGATGGGTAACCATGAATCCCAGAAACTTCCCTGATGTGACCCCGAAAGTATATTTAGCCGGGTTAAGTCGTAAGTCATACTGACGAAGGAGTTGGAAACACTCCTCCAGATGACAAATGTGTTAGGATGCTTCAGGCTTTTTACTAACATGTCATCAACATAAACCTTCATTGTACGCCCAAGAAAGTTTTTGAAGACCTTGTTCACGAGTCATTGATAAATTGCACCAGCATTTTTAACCCGAATGACATAACTCGATAACAATATAAGCCCTTATTTGTTCGAAAAGAGGTGGCCTCATCGTCCATTGGGTTCATCTTTATTTGATTTGTATATTGAGTATGCATCCATAAAGCTTAGCATTTGATGTCCAGACGTGACATCGACGAGTTGATTTATGCGTAGGAGGTGAAAACTATCCTTCGGGCAAAATTTGTTGAGGTCTGTATAATCGACACACATTCTCCATGAACCATTAGTTTTTTCCACCATGACGATATTGGCTAGCCATGCAGGATGATGTACTTCCCGTATGAACTTTGCTTCAAGAAGTTTGTTGACTTCTTGTTCAATAGCTTGTAAATAGTATGGGGCAAAATTGTGATTTGATACGCCAAAAATATATGCATTTTTAGACATATATTTTATACTTATTTCTTATGATATTGCACTTTAATGAAAGGTATTTTGATGTTTTCTTGCAGGTTGTTGATTTTTAGGTCTTAAAGCAAAAATGATGAAATTTGAGTCAAAATGACGTTTTTGAAGAAATACTCAGCGCCGGCACCGCCAACGGCGCAGAACAAATTAACGTGGAGATTTTTTACTCAGCGCCGACGATGTTAAAGTCGGTGCAAACCCCATTTCTAGAAGGCTCGATGTATTTGGACAATTTTTTGAAAAGTTTTTTGAGGCACCTCTTGGAGAACCGTCCTTGGGCTCTATTTGGGGCCGAATTTCGNTGCGCCCAAAATACCCCTTCCCCTTCCGCCGATACTGGCCCTGACCCCTCTGCCGCCTGTACCCCTCACCGTCCTTCTCTCCGCAGTCGTCCTCCGCAACCCCACCAGTGCCAGTGGTCCCACCCCGGTCGCGCTCGCGTTCCATCTCCACCGCGCGAGCGAACTCCAGCAACTGGGTTAGGGTTTTCCGATGCACATAGTAGGCCGAGACGGCGACGAAGGAGGCGCCAACAAGCGCCGCCATGGCGAGGTGCAGCGGATAAGAATCCATCCGTGTCTTCTTGAAACAATAGAATTTTGTCGGAGAAGACAAGGGGGTATAGGGGTAGGGGAAGATGGAAGGAGGGAGAGAGCTGCGTATTTATAGAAACAGGGGATGGTGGGAAGTGGGTGCTGGGAAGAGGAAAGGATGAAGGAGATGTTTTGAGATGCTTGAGTGGCATGAATGTACATTTTGCCCGTTTTGTGAGGATTAATTTACTATTCTGCCATTGGCCCCGCGCCAAGGAGGATGCGGTTGCTCTTTTTTTCTTCGGGGATTTAAGTGCGGCAAATTAAGTTTTTGGGATCGTTACTTATGAGAAATTTGAATATATATATATATATAATGCGTGCTAGAAAATTTGCGACGGTAGAGTAATGGATTATCGTCTCAGAGTTGCGGTAGTATTCAGCACACACTCAGATAAAAATAAATCAAGCTGTAATAACACCAAAAATTTTTATCACTACAAATTTTCTAACACTCATTATATATATATATAATGCATGTTAGAAAATTTGCGGCGGTAGAATAATGGATTATTGTCTCAGCGTTGCGGTGGGATTCAGCACACATTCAGATGAAAATGAATCAAGTTGTGATAACACCAAAAGTTCTTACGTGGAAAACTCATAAATGGGAAAAATCACAGGGTCTGGCCCAGTTGTAAAAATTCACTATAAGTTGATGATTACAGATGTCCCTTGTCCCACAGGCGGGAAAGAGTTACTAGCTTTCCAAGTTACAACGTCGACTGATGACGTCTAGTCAGCGATGGTTGACGGAAGACGACGGTGATCGACGGTTGTCGGCGATCAACGGTGGTCGGCAGTGATCAACGTTGGCGAGGATGATCTTGGACTTGAGCTCCTTCTCAAAGTCTCAAGTTCTCTCTTAAGCCTTCTCCTTCATGTGAGGGGTGAGGGCTCTATTTATTGTGTTTTGAGTGCAATTAATGCAGGAATATTGATCTGACGATCTGAAGAGCTTCCCTTGATCAGATGACGTTTGATGGACATTTGAGTGCCTTAACGATGTCGGAATTGAGCAATCTTGGGCTCATTGGATTCGTCTTTTTGAGACGCTCGATTCGACTATGAACTCGCTAGATTCAACATTTGTTTGATCTTTCAAATACCTCTGGAAATCCTCCAATAGCAGGTTAATGATTTGATCCGGGCTGATTTGACTCGGATTGGACTAACTTTCATATCATTAGGTCCGTCTCATCGAGCTGATCAATTTGACTATAAGTTCGTTGAAATCGGAGCTCTGGATGACTCTTAATCGAAGTTTGAATGTTTTTGTTCAAAAAATTGCACCGAGATTCGTGATGGATGATGAATATTTGTTAGTGGTGTATCAGTTGTCCCCTATTTTCGGGCGAGACTAATTTCATCATCCGAAAATATCTAGATTAGAAGTTTTTTTTTTCATTTTTGTTGGGCATAAAAATTTTAGATGTATATACTTTATTACAATCCGTATATAAATAAATTTATTGTTTATATAGGATAAAATATTTAACTGAGTCTAGCTCAGTTTATGTGTTTCTTTTGTCATTTGCAAGTGGCGTGTGATCAAATCCCACCAAAGACATATATATTTATATAAATTTATTTTGTAAGGTGAAGGAGCGGGATCCGAAGGAAGCCAGCCTAGGCCTTGAGCAGGATCCGAAGGAAGGAGCGGGTCGGGCTGAAGAGGCGGGATCCGGCTGGATCTGAAGGAACGGGCCCGACGGGACCT
>JXCR01073585.1:129587-150752 GCA_002079205.1 Phalaenopsis hybrid cultivar | reverse complement strand
CTGAAGGAACGGGCCCGACGGGACCTGAAGCTGACCAACGGTGGGAGCTGAAGCACTGCCCTGAATCTGTCGGGCCATTGACAGCTAGGAATCTGAATTTAATTAATTAATTAAAAAAAAAAAGAATCCCAAAGGCCCCAAAGAAATAATTGATTAAATTAATAGAATTTAAACAACAACTTATTAAATTCTATCATTTTATTGTTATTATTATTAATGATTTTAATTAATTTCAACCATAAAGGCAAAATTTGAATGATAAAAAAGCTGAAGGAATATGAAAAATTTTCTTTTATTAATATTATATTTTTAATAATGTGCATTTAATGTTATGTGTCATATCATGTCTATAAATAGAGAGATTGGATGAAGGGAAAAATCACAAGTGAGGAGGAGAAGAAAATTATCCGACGTTGTGGAGAATATTTGTTGTGGAACAAAGAGTTGCGGCGGAGAGTTACGGCGAGGCGGAGAGCTGTGGAGAAAAGATGCGGAGAAAAGTTGTCGCGAAGTAGACCATTGCTATGCATAGTTGAGGTGAAGCGTTGCGGAGAAGTATTGCGATGAAGCGTTGCGACTAAGTGTGGCGACGAAGCGTTGCAGCGAAGTGTTGCGACGAAGCATTAGCGCCATGCAACTTGTTTCTGCGGCTTGTCGCAGCGGTGCGTCGCGGCGATGCATTGCAGCGTTGTGTTGCGGCTACGAGATGCAGCAGTGTGTCACAGCAAGGCGTCGGGGAGACGCAATGTGTTGTAACAGTGTGTCACAGCAAGGCGTCGGGGAGACGCAATGTGTTATAACAGTGTGTCGCGGCGATGCGTTGTGGCGATGCAAAGGGTGCTGGTGAAGCATCGCGGATTATGTACTCAATATTGAGGAGTGGTAAAAAGGGTTCACTGAATAAGGATTCATGGGGGTTTTTTTTTTAACGTCACAATGGATATTTAATGGCATTTATAAATTCTAGTATGTAACAAGGTTATCATGTGGATAAATTGCCAGTGACCATTAACCTTTTCGATGTTATGCATCAGAGTGTTACTCAAAGATGTTAACCTGCATAAGATGAGCCAATAAAAGTTCACCAAGGACTTATTAACCCATCTGAGGTTGTTTGTCGGAGCATTGCTCACTTACGAACCTGTGTGGAAAGGGTCAGGTGTAGCCCACCAAGGATTGTTAACCTATCCATGATTGTTTATCGGAGTAAAAACTCGACGATGTTAACACAAATGGAATATGTTATATCAAATCCCCCTGGGATTGATCGTGCTCTGACTAATATACAACCAAAGTTATGTATTTCTCGGGTCGAAAGCATAAAGTGACTCGTGAGTGAGCCATTATACTTTCTAAATATATGATTTATGTATAAGAAAATAAGTGAATAATGTTTAAGATATATTGATTATACATGAGTTGCGATGTAATAACATATGTGGATTGTATGACTGGGATGTTACTGGTAGTTTTGCGAAGATTTTCTGCATTCCAAGTTCGAGACAAGATTTTCCCATCTGAACCCTTGAGCTTGAAGGTTCAAGGCTTGATCATTGCAGCCATGATATATGGGTCTTCTCAGAGAGGTGATAGTTTGTTACGTTGGGGACCATGACCGGCGGCTTCAACACAATGCAAGACCAGGTCACTGACAGAGATAGGTCGAGGCTTGACTCTCTGGTTGAAGTGGCGAGCAACTCTTTGGCGGTAGGAAGTAGCTCTAAGATGAGCCACATCGCGTATTTTTGGGAGGATATCCAAATGTTGTCGGAGCTTTTCCTCGTTGCTATATGAGTTGAAAGTCTTAACTCGTGGGTTTAGAATTCTGATATCAACTGGGATAACAGCCTCAGTGCTGAAACACAAGCTATATGGAGTCTCACAAGTTGGAGTACGCGTAGTTGTGCGATAGGCACAAAGGACGTTGTGTAGCTCTTCTACCCACTGCCCCCTAGCCTTCTCAAGACGAGTCGTCAACCCTTTGAGCATCATCTGATTTGTCACATATGTCTGCCCATTTGTTTGAGGATGTGCCACGGCTGTGTGCACCAACTGAATGTGAAGATCCTTGCAGAATGATGTGAAGACCCTTCCAGTGAATTGAGTTTCATTATCGGTTATAATCTTCGCGGGGAGCCCAAAGCGACGGATGATATTTTATTTCCAGACAAATTGTTTGGCATTTGCTTATGTGATTTTGGCAAGCGGCTCTGCTTCTACCCATTTGGTCAAGTAGTCGATAGCTAAGTTGATGAATTTTCGTTGTCTAGTAGCTATCGAAAATGACCCATGATATCTACCCCCCATTGAGCGAAAGGCCAAAGACTTAAAAAAGAAGAGAGTTCCACTGGAGGTTCATGTGTAAAATTGGAGTGTAATTGACAATTCTTGCATTTTTGCACAAACTCTAATACATATTGCTTGATCGTGGGCTAGTAGAAGCCTTGCCTCATTATTCTAAGAGCACGTGCCCTACCACCAAGATGCTCCCCACATATTCCGGAATGAACTTCTCGTTGAGCATAATCAGCTTCAGATGGAGGAAGACACTTGAGATATGGGCCTAAAAATACCTTCTTGTAACGTTCATCCCCTATAAGGATGAAGTTGGTAGCCATGCGACGAATGCAAATTGATGTAGTAGCATCATCTGACAGTGTTCCGTCTCGGAGGAAGGAGATGATAGGATCCATCCAAGGTGGCTACCTTAGGTCATTTATAATAAGTATCTCCCATGGGCCATGGATGCTAGGAAAATGTATCTCCTCAATATACCTTCTTTTATAGAGATCTCCAGTTGTTGAAGTTGCAAGCTTGGAGAGGGTATCAGCTCGGGTGTTATGCTCCCGAAGTATATAAATGAGCTGACATATTTTAATTTTGGTAAGAAGTGTTTTTACCAGATTGAGATACTGCACCAGTTATGAGTTATGAGTGTTAAATTCTCCTTCTACTTGGGATGTAAAGAGTTGGGAATCAATGTTGATAATCATGTTTCGTACTTCACAGTTGATGGCAAGCTTTAATCCGACGACAAGTGCTCAAATTCAACAACATTATTGTTGGCTGAGAATTTCAAACAAAGCCCGTACTCCAAATTGTCTTTCTTCGGGGAGATGAGTATTATTCATGCACCTTAAAATATAATAAAATATAATTAATTACAAATTTAAAAAAAAATCAAATATCACTCATTATATTAGATAAATTTTTATCATTGCATAACAATGGATGTATCAATCTTCATATTTAATTTTTTTCTCATTTTTTGAGCTGTTTTCTTAAATTAAAATTATTTTCCCTTTCAAGATAAATAAGTGTGCCCACGAGCCGACCAAAATCCATTGAGTTGAGCTCGAATTTAAACTCAGTTAATAAATCTAACCCAAGCTTAAGTTGTTGGTGGCTCTAGCTACACTCGACTTTTTTACATCTATGATCTTTATTAATGAAGACTTATTCTCTATTAATTCTCTTATTTCTCCAAGCATCTCTATTATTATCTTTATCTCAACATTTCGTAACTTTGCATTATCAATATTAGAAACCATGATAACTACATTTAAATCTACGTAACAACTCTTAGTACATTTAATGATCTTTTATTTATAAGGGATTATGATTATTGTGAAATGACAACTATACCCTAAATCATTTTTAATCGAACGACCCCAATCAATCAGTTTTATGTCATGCAATTGATGAATATCTAGCGAGTTTTCTTGTTTGTTGACCTCAGTCTGAGTGGTTTAAGAGTCTGTCAAAAAATGGGTCGGTTAGCCCAAATTGGTCGGTCATTCGATTATTATCTGGTCGATCGACTATTATCGCTCGTGTTGGGTTAGTGGAGCTCGGTCCACTGTTAATCAAGGCAGCTAATTAATTATTTGTTAATTAATTAACTCCTTCTGGTTCGCACACCTCCTAATTAATTCTTGCTCCTTCTGCCAAATCCCATCGGTTTGACTTGCTCTCCTGTCTCCGCTTCTCCCGATAAAAGCCACAAGGGTCCGTTTGGGGCAGCTTGTGCGTTTCAGGATAAGCTGCTTATTTGAAACGCGGCCCGCGGGCCCACTTCAGGAGTCGACCCGCGGTCTGCGTTTAGTGTAAAAATTCAAATGCAGTTTCGGATAAGCTGATGAAACGCGTGAACCAGTACAGCGCCGTTTCTCCGCCTGCACTTATAAGCTGCCCCAAACGGACCGTTGCATGGTACAAGTTGCCTCTCCGCTTCTTCGTGAGATGAGCTTCGGTGTGAAGTTTACGGGATAAAGAGGAATCGCATGGCATGCTACAACTCCTATTCCTCTTCTGCAGTTTACATATTACGGGAAGGAAGAAAAGGCTTGCAAGTTTTCCTGCTTTAGTCTTCTTCTCGTTGGTGGTTCTCGGTTACAGAGAGAGAGAGAGAGAGAGAGAGAGAGAGAGAGAGAGAGGTGGGGAGAGAGAGGAAGAGAGAGAAATAATTTTCATGTGTGTAATTCCTCAATATAATAAAATCCTCAATATAATAAAATCCTCTATAGCTTGGTGGACGTAGACAATTTTGCCGAACCATGTAAATCAATGTATTCCACTGTGTTTTCTGTTTTGTGATTTTTCTCGATCCGATTTTTGGCTTTATTGTCATCGTTTTTCACAACAGCTCGATAGTCCTCCATATTGGTTTGTTTATTCTCTCAGAGTTCTATTTGGTGACACGTGCTCAACTCTAAGTTGTTATATCCACGAAATATCCAATCAAATATATTTTCACCGTAAAATATGTAATAATTCGATGAATATTTATAGACGAGAGATTCAATGTACAAAAAAAAAAAACACAAAATATTATGAAATGCCATAAAACTTTTATAAATAAGTTCAAAATGGTGCACTCATGGCTTCTTAAATCAATATTAATTTATAATTCATACTTAATAGTACTTTTCATCTATTAATCAAAAGCAATTGATCCATTTAATAGCCATGAACTCCAATTAATTTACATTAAATCATTATTAAATACCCAAAATATCTGCCTATGAATCTTCCGTCAGTTTTGTGCTATGATTTGCATGTAGGAGTACTATGGATCCACGTTTTAAGTATTTCATAATGCTTAAAACGTAGTATTGTTGGATCTAATTTGTCTGTGAATCACATCTCAAGCGATTTAGAAGTGTAAGAGAAGAGATAAAAGAGAGAGTCAGATAAAATGGTGCAGAGTAATGAACAATAATTTGTGTCCTCTTATATATACGATGATCCCCTAATTTATAAGGGATAAAATACAATATAATGAAATTATATTATTACTCTTGCTTTAATAGGGACATTACATGATATTTTAGGCATTTTACATAAGTGGGTTCGGGGCTCAACTGATCTCTGACTCGGCTTGCAAGGCGCCGACTTGGCGAGATCGTCATGACCGGCTAGACAGAGTCATTGCCACCAGTCGGCTGGATCTGATAAAATTGGGATCGATCAGGCTAATTCAGTCAACTAAGCTTCGTTGATCGGTATGTCTGACACAATTGTCGGCCTGTGATATCTGGTGAGAGATTCCTTTCGACAGAGTAGTGGTAGGGTATCGGGCATATTGACGAGGCGGATTAAGTCAGCTAAGCTTCATTGATCGATCCTTCAGACTTGACAGTCGACCGGCAATCACTCGTGAGAGATTTTTGTCGACGGAGTAGTGCTAGGCTATCAAGTAGTGCGTGCAGCACAATCCAATAAGTAGCTTCCCTTTGACCAATAAATATTGGGGGATGACCAGAACATTATAATATTAACTCACGGTAATATTTAGTGGACTGTTGTATGTCCTTGATATAACTGTATAGGATCCAGGGATTAGCTTCCCCCTGGGTCGGTTTCATCATGATGATAGGCTCGAACTATTCTCTGCCTCATTTCTGGCCGAACAGTTCAAATTCAGATCATTTTGTCGTATTTATGACTTGATACACTTTTCATTTAACTTATTATATCCGGTTGGTAAAGTAGGCCCTGACTAATTAATTTTCATCTTGTTAAAAGAGGACGTGGATCCACGTTGGCAAAGTATTCTTGCACAACTCCAAACGTCAATCAGATATTGGGGGAATAAAATAATTCATAAGGAATTAGAATAAAATAGTGGAAATAAAGGCTGATTATGGTTGGAAACTATTGATAAAGTTGGTTCAAGGGAAAGATCTAACATGATGGTAGAATTAATGGGTGTTTGGCAATAAAGGCTGCCATTATTATAGTAGGGTAGGAAACCACCACTTATCTATGAGCAAACTCAAACTCGACTCGTTAATGAGCTTGCGAGCCTAACAAATTGAGTCTTGAGCTCGGTTTAAACTTAAGCTCGTATATTAAACTAGCTTCAGTCTAAGCTCGCAGAGGATGGTCGTCCGACATGTTGATGCATTCTTTGAGCTTTCGTGATGACATGTACTTTTTCTCAGGCTCCTATTCACATTGATGTCTCCTTCTGTGAGCACCCAAAACTACCATTATAGGAAATTGGTCGATCAGTGTCAAACATTTCTAACACTAATGTCGATTAGCGTCGGATTAGTTTTGAAAAAAAATAACTTTAAAATGGGTGTCGTTGATTGATTTTGCGTCAACATTTGCATCACAGGCGGGAAAGAGTTACTAGGTTTTTCAAGTTATAAAGCCAACTGGCGTCAACTGATAGTGATTGGTGGTGTCTGGTCGGTGATGGTCAATGGTGGTTGTGGTGATTGACAGTAATCGACAATGGTGGATGATGGTCTGCAGTGGTTGAAGACGACAAGAGTACTCGACGACGATCAATGGTTGTCGATGACGATTGGCGGTGGTCGACTGTGGCAGGAGTGGTGTTGGACACTAATTTTTTTCTCAAAGCTTCAAGTTATCTCTTAAGTCTCCAGCTCTTTTCTCTCGCTCATGAGTGTGATGAGACTCTATTTATAGAGTTTTGAGTGTAATTAGCTCAAAAATANTATATATATATATTGTTGGGTCTAATTTGTCTCTGAATCACATCTCAAGCGATTTAGGAGTGTAAGAGAAGAGATAAAAGAGAGAGTCAGATAAAATAGTGCACAGTAATGAACAATAATGTGTATCCTCCTATATATACAATGATCTCCTTATTTATAAGGGATAAAATACAATATAATGAAATTATATTATTACTCTTGCTTTAATAGGGACATTTCATGATATTCTAGGCATTTTATATAAGTGGGTTTGGGGCTCAACTGATCTTTGACTCGGCTTGCAAGGCGCTGACTTGGCGAGAACGGCTCGGCTTGCTAGACAGAGTCATTGCCACCAGTCGGCTGGTTCTGATTAATTTGCGATCGATCAGGCTAATTCAATCAACTAAGCTTCGTTGATCGGTATGTTTGGCACAATTGTCGATCTGCGATATCTGGTGAGAGATTCCTTTCGATAGAGTAGTGGTAGGCTATCGGGCATATTGACAAGGCAGATTAAGTCAGCTAAGCTTCATTGATCGATCCTTTAGACTTGACAGTCGACCGGCAATCACTCGTGAGAGATTTTTGTCGACGGAGTAGTGCCAGGCTATCGAGTAGTGTGTGCACCACAATCCGATAAGTAGCTACCCTTTGACCAAGAAATAATGGGGGATGACTAGAACATTATAATATTAACTCTCGGTAATATTTAGTAGGCTGTTGTATGTCCTTGATATAACTATATAGGATCCAAGGATTAGCTTCCCCCTGGGTCGGTTTCATCGTGATGATAGGCTCGAACTATTCTCTGCCTCATTTCTGACCGAACAGCTCAAATTCAGATCATTTTGTCGTCTTTGGTAGGTAAATTGGGCCTCGCTAATTAATTTCCATCTCGATAAGAGAGGACGAGGATCCATGTTGGCAAAGGATTCTTGCACAACTCCCAACGTCAATCAGAAATTGGGGGGATAAAATAATTCATATAGAATTAGAATAAAATAGTGGAAATATTGACTGCAGGGATTCTTATGAAAGAGATTATAGTGAATAATTATTGATAAAGTTGGTTCAAGGGAAAGATCTAACATGATGGTAGAATTAATGGGTGTTTGGCAATAAAGGCTACCATTGTTATAGTAGGGTAGGAAACCACCACTTTTCTATGAGCAAGCTCAAACTCCACCCGTTAATGGGCTTGCGAGCCTAGCAAATTGAGTCTTGAGCTCAGTTTAAACTTGAGCTCGTATATTAAATTAGCTTCAGTCTAAGCTCGCAGAAGCTTGCCTCATGGGCTCACGAGTAGGTGTGTATGGATGGTCGTCCGACATGTTGATGCATTCTTTGAGCTTTTGTGATGACATGTACTTTTTCTCAGGCTCCTAATCACATTGATGTATTCTTCTGTGAGCACCCAAAACTTTCATTATAGGAAGTTGGCTGATTAGCGTCGGACATTTCTAACACTAATGTCTATTAGCGTCGGATTAGTTTTGAAAAAAAAAATTAACTTTAAAATGGGCGTCGTTGATTGATTTTGCGTCAACATTTGCATCACAGGCGGGAAAGGGTTACTAGGTTTTTCAAGTTATAAAGTCAACTGATAGCGATTAGTGGTGTCTGGTCGGTGGTGGTCAATGGTGGTTGTGGTGATTGACGGTGATCGGCAATGGTGGATGATGGTCTGCAGTGGTTGAAGACGACAAGAGTACTCGACGACGATCAATGGTTGTCGATGACGATTGGCGGTGGTCGACTGTGGCAGGAGTGGTGTTGGACATTAATTTTTTTCTCAAAGCTTCAAGTTATTTCTTAAGTCTCCAGCTCTTTTCTCTCGCTCATGAGTGTGATGAGACTTTATTTATAGAGTTTTGAGTGTAATTAACTCAAAAATATGAATTATATTGATCAGACGGCTCAGATGTCTTCACTCGATTGTATGACATTTGATGAACATTTTTTAGTGTCTTAATGATGTCAAAATTCAGTGATCTTGGTCTTCTTGAATTCATATTGTCAAGACGCTCAATTTGACTATAGAATCGTCATAATCGACATTTGTTTGACTTTCCAAATGTACTCAGAAAACTTTCAAAAACAGTTTAATGGCTTGATCTAGCATTGATTTGGTTTGTATTTGACCAATTTTTGTAATATTGGGCTATTCTCGTCCAGCTGGTCAGTTTGAATGTAAGTTTGTTGAAATCAGAATTCTCGATGATTTTTTGTCGATGTTTGAATATTTCTTGCTAAAAAAAAAGGTGATATTTTTTTATGTGACATGAATGGTTGTGCAATATAAATGCTAAAAAGCAATGTTTAGTGGTGAGAGATGTATATATATAAAAAATGGGTNACATAACTCTAATTCTAAGGAAATAATTTATTTATAAGAATAAATTATTTCCTATCATAACTCCTAACACTCGATGATTTTTTGTCGATTTTCGAATATTTCTTGCTAAAAAAAAGGTGGTATTTTTTATGTGACATGAATGGTTGTGCCATATAAATGTTAAAAAGCAATGTTTAGGGGTGAGAGATGTAAATATATAAAAAATGGGTGGTAAGCATTTAAATTCCCCAAGATATAATATTTATTAAGTCCCTAAGCTGTGATGTGTGGAAATTAGAATTAACAAATATTGTTGTTAATTCGTAGAGGAGCAAAAATTGGATCAAAACAAACAAATTAATTCATGATTGTAACATATTTATTTTTATTTTTTTTAATTTTTAATTTTTAAATTCAATTCTATTCATTATATAATTTAATTATTTTACTACTATTAAAAAAATACCTATACATAATATATACGTGTCTCGTTAAATAGATTATAAATAATTTGTATCTGCCCCAAATAGACTGTTAAGGGAATCAAAATACCCCTAGCGATTGAAATATCCAGGTGACCAAAAATGTCGGGCGATCGAAAAACCTTTCACTGATATTTTATCTTTTTTCGCAGCTATTGTCAGACTACATGGTTATAGAAACCCTAGCAGAGCAATTCCAGCTGCCCACGTGAATAATATATATATATATATATATATATATATATATATATATATATATATATATATATATATATGTAATATATATATATATATATATATATATATATATATATATATATATATATATATATATATATTTGATGAGTAGTTTTTTTAAAAAAGTTTAATTAACTATAAGGCTACAAAGATTTATAATCAATTAAAAATATTAAGTAAGAAAATAGAATAAAAATTATTAACTTAGATTCAAATGACGTTTCAAATCTTGCCTAAATCCTTAACACGTTATGACTACGTGATTAGAGTTATCAAAACGACTTTTTGTTCGTAAACGGCTAGTGTTCAGCTCGCTAAGCAAACGAGCGGAGCACAAACACACTTTTTGAGCTCGAAATATAAACAAGGCTCAGCTCGTGTTCGGTTGGTTTACACCCCTAGTGTTAAATATGTAAATAAATAACAATTGGGTGGTATTTATGTAAATAACTCTTTTTTCGAAGTGGGTCATTTGTCATACTTCCGAACTTATCTTCCTAAAAAGGGATAATATAAATAAAATATACACATCATATTATTTTTTAAAGATTATGCCGTACACGCGCGCTAAAAACAAAAAAATGATGTGGAATGTGTTAAAATTAAAAATATTATTTTAGTGCAAGCTTCATTATTTTTTAAGATATCAATTGCAGAAGCTGTTAAAAAAATAAATATAAAAATAATATCAAAGCACGTGACCTTATTTTTTTAATATTAACTTTATTTCTATTTTTAATGAAATTTTAACTATGTACTCAATTCTTATATATTTGTATATCTAACACCAATATTTTAGTTTTTATATGTACGCCGTCTTATCTAGACATGAAAATGTGATTTCACATTGTTTAATTTGGAGTTATTTTAAGCTGATCAAAACCAAAATATAATATCACAAAATCAGTCTGTATGGGCCAAAGATCACGGTTAATAGGCCAAAGTTCTTGGTTTCTTTAGAGAGTTCAAGCACATATTCATGGCCCGGTCCACTAGAACAGAAAAGTTACCAAAGTAATATGGGCTCTTATGAAAATGTATTAAAAACTCATGGAGGGTCTTAGAAGCTTCATCACTCATTTCTAGTGAAAGATGCTAGATGTCAAAGATCTGCAACATTCCATCACCCGCGTCACCCTGGCTCAAGACTTGCGTGAAGGGATGTTTTGGCGAGCGCATAGCTTGCAGAAGCCAAAGACTATGGCAAAGCTCGTGGAGCTTGTGAACAATCGTATCTCTGTTGAGGAATATAACTCCCATCCCAGTTCCTTCTAACGTAAGAGTCTAAGGAGAAGTTTCAGAACAAACCTTGTGAAGATCGAATGAACCCAAAAAATCATTTTCGAAAGAAGAGCTCTTGGAACACTCCTAATGGATGCTTTCGATGGTAGCAATATGACACCGATAGGAGGTTAATCGGAAGAAGGATTGTAATGAGTTCAGAACTCTCTCGACTCCCTCCTACTAAAGTCATGCTCTTAGAGTTTTCATGGTTGAAATCATAGAGGTCATTCAAAATAAAGACTTCTTCAAGAAGTCATTTTTCATAAAGACGGGGAGTCAAGCTCGTGACTCCAATAGATATTGTAGTATCATCAGGATCATGGGGTCATGACAATGATGAGTGTCGACATATCATAGCCTAATCGAATAATTGATTAGGACAGTGAAGTTAAAATAGTTTATGGCCTTAAAAGCCAATACCCAAAGGTAGGGGAATGCACTTGTCAAAGGTACCAACAAAAAACCCACTCAAGCAAGGCTGAAAAAAGGTTTCATGCATTGGGCTTACTATCTTTGGGGGATTGTACCATAAGCTTTATGAAGGTCAAGTTCACAGATTTTGAGGACTTGGGGAGTCCATTAAACCACTTTGGTTAAACACAATACACCTATCCACCCTCCCATCACTTTTTCAAATATTGATTTGTGTGTTGGTGATAATCATTTCAATGATACCATTCTCGCCACTATTATTATCAAGGATTATCAAATCGACACTAACCTCGTTGACAATGGTAGCTTTGTTAAATCTTGTTCATAGTAGCCTTTAAGAAAATGGGTATAACAACCAATCGGCTTGTCCCCACCTCTAAAGCATTGTACAGATTTTTAGAAGTGAGAAAACTGACATCGGGAGTAATTGCCCTACCATTAACATAGGGAGAAGGAGAATATCAACACACAATGACAAAAAAATTTGTCTTCATGGATGCCCCTAATGTATATAAGGGCATCTTGAACAAGCTAGTATTGAACACCTTCAGGGCAGTTCCACCCACATATCACATTGTCATAAAATTTCTCGGTTGAAGGGCAAACCGTTACCCCAAAGACTTGAGGTTTCCTATTCATCCTCGATCATCTTTTCAAGGATGTTAGGTTGAAGCACCTTGTTGACAAGTGTCGACTCAAGATGTCGGTGAACTGACAATTTGCTTCCTTCAATCTTGCTAGGCTCCACAACACCTTTGCCGACACATTGCTCTTTAGATTTGAAGAGGTTTCGCAGTAGCCGAAATTTGCTGGCTGAGAATTGAAAAAATCTATCTAGTCTAAAACAAAATGAGAACAAGTAGCTAAAAAAGTCGATGGATCATGGAATCTCACACCGTCGACAAACATAACAAAAGTCATTAAAGCGACAATGAAGTTTGGCTTTTTCTGGGCTGGAATGACTCTGTAGTTGGCTAATACATAGTGTAGCTCGGTATAGATGGACAAGCAAATTCCAAACCAAAAGTAATCCTTGTATAACAAAAAATCAGTTTCGTAAAGCGAGGTCTCCCGATTTGCCACTCTAGTGACCCAAAGCTTAATGGAAGCGTCAATGACTTGACTTGGCTACAGTGATAGAAACTCCACCTGAGTCATTTCAAACCTATCACCTAGCGTGACCGATCCAAAATGTGGAGAATACTGAGGAGCCATTGAGCAAAGTGCAAGAAGAGAATATGAGAGAGCAAGATGAAGGAAAGGAGCCAAGGAAGCACACCCTCACAACCCTAAACCATTTATTTATATGAGGAAACATAAGAAGTCCAACCATGCACAAGGGTAAAAAATGGAAGTAAACAACCATTTCTGTAATAAGTTATCAGTTAGATGACATCAGCATAAGAAATTAGGTAAGAAATAATTTTATTATAGAAATAACACTCAAATTATAAGAAAATACTCTAAAAAATTAATCTTGGGAAATTTTTTTTACAAAAGGGTCAGATGTTACTTCTGCCGAGACATGCCCCAATTGAAGCAACCTATTATAAAGATTGCCTCTCTAGACATAACCTAATTCAACCAATCTAATTTGTCCTGCGCTTGGAAGATTAGGGATGTCTTATGAACGTTTGATAGCTCTTAGCGAATAGTCACTACCATCTTCTCCATACGAGTCAATAGTTCACGCATCTCCTATCCCTGCATGATTACTATCAATTGAGCGAAGGAACTCTCAGATTTGTCCAGACGACTGAAAAATGATCCAAGAGATGTCTAAAACTCATTAACTTCTTCCCTGCATATAACAAGAAGATTATCTCGGAGATCTACCCCACCATCCTCATTCGAAATCTATTTTCCTTTGCCTGCCAGCTGGCCTACGATCACTGATGAACCAATCAGATTTTGATCTAGATCTATCAGAGTCAGATCATATGCACCAAGAATCATCATTAAATAAAAAAAAAACTTCAAAATATTAGACCCGACAAACAAGATAAAGGCGCCTTCTACTCGAGTGCAGATTCAACTCATATATAAAAAAATAACATGACAAGCTCAACAGGGAGCATCATTAATAGCGCTTGAAGAATGCTATGAGATATTTGAGTGAACTGGTTGATCAAACAATCTTGAGCCGCAGTGAAGGTTGAGTGACCTATTGGGGCACTATTGTCAAATCACCACATTACTAGATAATTATCATCGAACCACCATCGTCACTTCCATTGTCATACCAGCATCGCAAAATCATAAGTGTCATGCCACTATTGTCATGTATAGCCATCGTCATCGGGTTGTCATTGCTATGTCAGATCACTGACTCCTGACTTCCGCCACTATTGTGGTAATCATCGCCATTGCCAAACCATAGTCATTGAGCCGCCTTAGTTATCGGGACACCATCACCTGATTACTTTCATTCATGAATCATTATCACTGCAGCCAATCACCACTACTGTTGTCGTTATTAGACACAACACTGCTCGATCAATGTCATGTTAGGACTACGAGCCTTGACCATCTCCAACTCTGTCTATTTGATGAGGTTGGTCGAAACCTCTTTCTAGAGAAGCCAGTTGCCTCGCTGTAATATCATAGGCCTTGATTGCTTCCAACTCAGCATGTCCAAAGTTGTTGGTCACCACATCTTTCAAGGGAAGATATTTGCCTCGTCGTAAGACTACGGGCCTCCACGTCTCCAACCCGATCTATCCGATGAGATTGGTCAACTCCTTCTTCGAGGGAAGACAATTGCATCATCATAGGATCACGAGCAATGACCCCCTCAAACCTCATCTCTCTGATAAGATCGATCAGCACATTTTTCAAAAGAAAACGATTCCCTCACCTAGGATCACAGGTCCTGATCTCCTTCAAGCTCGATCCAGGCTTCGCCGTTTGGAATACAAAACATAAGGAAGATAGGTGTGCCCCTCCATAGCCCCCAAGGAGGAGGTATTTATAAATCCTGATAATGGGTGAAAAAGGAAAATAAATATTGGAGGGAAAATCTTAATTTCTTATAAATAAAAAGGGGAGATTTTTTGGTCACGTTGTGAAGATGAGGAAAGCTCACGTAATTACCAACAGAAACAGATATTTGAAAAGATTGAATGGGAGTAGAATTCGTAATGCAATGTTGGGTAAGGTCGGAGTCTATTTTCGGCTCTGCTGTCTTAACTAGCATCATTGATCTAGTTGACTCGATGAGACGGATTCAACGGATATAAGATCACTTAATTTTGATATCATTAAGTCACATAAATGCTCATAAAATATCGTACCATCAAAATAGATCACTCCAGGCTGTCCGATGGAATGATCCAGATTCTTGCAATGTTTATGGAACACGTCACTCACAAAATTTATAAATACTCTCAGTCTCTTCATAAAGGGGGACTTGGACCTCAAACATAGACATAGAAGAGAAAGCTGAAGGAGCCCTAACTTTTTGAGGATTCTTGAGTTTTACCAAAGCCAAACCGTCGTCGACCCGCGGTCACCATCATAGAGCCATCATCGCAGCTTGTCGGTCCTCGCGACCTGCCGCCGTCATCTCGAGAGTGTCGTTGCTCATCCATCACCTTTGAGCCACCACCATTGCTGGACCACCACAGTCTCTTCCTGACCACTGCAAATAAACTGATACCACCGCCGAACCAGCACTGTCCATCCACCACCATCGAGTCTTTGTCGTTGCAAGACCACCATCGCCGCTTCTTCTAGGCCACCATTGTCGAACTGTCACTTCCATGTCGTTTTCGTCGAGCCGCCGCCATTGCTAGACCACCTCAACCACTTCAAGGCCACTGGCACTGCTGGACTATCGCTACCTGGTCGCTGCAACCACCAGATCACCATCGCCGCATCTCAAGCACCGTCGTCCAGCCGTCACTAGCAAAGATATTAACGACAAATTTTATGGCAGACGACCTATACCGTCGGCTTTTTTTCATAACAGTCGTGTCGCTAACACTTCCTCGGCAAAGATATAATGAGTTCGTTCTCTATTCGTTAGATAAGTAAACATGACGAACACAAAAAATTTTTTTTTCCGTTCGATTAGTTAAACGAATGAAACACGAGCAATGATTCGTTCGTTCGTGTTTGATTCGTCATTGTTCGAAATATAAAATAACATTAAATAATTATATANTATTTATCAGTGTTGTATGAACTTTCTTTTATATATGAAATTTGTGTTTTGATATTTCTTTCTCATGAAGTCATAGTAGTTCCCTCTATCTTTCTCCCTACTTTGAGATATGGTGAAAAGAAGAGATAATATGAATGTACCAATATTAAATTGTAAAATATATTATGATGATTTTTCAACTATGAACTTAATTTACTTTTCGATCAGGTCAATTGAATTGTTAAAATGTGTTGTAAAACATATGATCTAGTAAATGGAGTATGAGTTCTACAACAGAGTAAGGATCACATTTGATTCCATGAAGGAGAACATCGTTTATGAAATTAAGTGCAAATAAATAGAAAAATATTCTTTGTTGGGTGTAGAATTGGAGAACCTTTAGAGTGACATAATAAAATCTTCAATTCAGTCTTAGTGTTCAAAAACTAAAGCGAGAGCTAGACTTCAGGTGAAGGGAAGTGGGAGCCGGTATCCTCCTAGCCTAGCCACGAATTTAGGGACTAAAAGCTGAGATTAGCCAATAATTTTCTATGCACTATATCTGGGTAGAGAATTAAAATTGCTCTTATTTGGCACAATACATATTATGAACATTTATCTCATCTCATTTTATCATATCTTCATTGTAGTGGGAATGATGTTTTTTCACATAAGAATTTCCGGTACATAAATATAGTTAATAGATTAGTATTTAATATTTTAAATTTTGCATATTTGATTTAATAATAATTTAGAAATTTAATTTTGATTACATCTCAACAATTGAAATTAGTGACAGTAATTTCAATTGACTTTCTGTGAATTTCCTAACAAATTTGTCATTTCCAATTTAAACTTTCCCCGTAGGATCGATATTTGGGGCTTAAATAGAAAGTCCATTATTACTTGATAATGATATGTATACTTGCATAGAATCTGAATATTAATTAATTATATTTAATTAAATTTTACACAATCTATCGCAACAAAAAAGTCGGATCACGCTTCTTCTGGACGACCGGTTTAAAGGTTGGATCTATCTTTAAAGAGTGCATGATTATTTCAGGGTTAACCCCAGGCATGTCGGCCGGGGTCCATTCAAAAATATCTTAGTTCCTTTGAAGAAATCTACATACGCCGACCTTTGCTCATCGGAGAGTAGGGAACCAAGCTGCAATGTTCTCGAGGTGTTTGTTAGAGAGTGGGAAGTGAACCAAGTCTTCCACAGGAGAAGCCTGTTGAGATACATCTTCATCTCGAAGATCGAAGTTCTCAATGCTAAGTGTCATTGATGGACGTGGCTGAGCTTGTCTGAGGTAGCATGATTGCGCTATCTATTGATCACCTCGCACGACGCCGATCCCTGCTGGGGTTGGAAACTTGATCTTCAAGTATGTTACAGAAGTCACGATGTCAAAGATTGATTGTAGTGGTCTCCCGATGATGGCTTTATATGTCGATTCTAATTTGACAACAATAAACTGGACTGAGTGGGTTATCAGTCGAGGAAAATCTCACAAGACAACAAGAAGATTTATTGTTCCTTCGACCCTCACTGGTCGATTATCAAAACCATATAATGGTCTAGATGCAGGTTGAAGTCTTTCCCTTGTCAATCCCAAACTAAGGAAAGTTGAACTGAACAAGTCATCGACAGAGCTCACATTATCGATCAGGATCCTCTTTACATTATAACAGGGCTCTCCAATTCCTGCACTAATGACGTGAGGATCTTGGTGGGGGACTTGAACTCCTTCCAAATCTGAATCATCAAAAGTTATAGGCTCGAGGCACAATTTCTTCTGCATTGGTTCACTAGGTATGGTGACAAGGACTTGATCATTCAACAACGGACCTCCTGCAATTGTTTGAACTTTGTCCACGACTGGGTGACTCCCATGTTGTTGTCTTTATGTTTGTTGCCCCCCATTATGAGCATTATCACTACCAGTTAGTTTGTTTTATATAAATCAACAAAGATATCCTTGTTGGATCAACCTTTCAATTTCTTCCCTAAGGAGCTTACATGCCTCAGTGGAATGGCCACGACTTCGATGAAAATGACAGTATTGTTCTTGATTTCCCGAGTTAGGCTTTAGAGGGTGAGGCCACTTAACAGTTTGCTCATCTTTGATGGCCATCAAGATGTTAGCACGTGACGTGTTGAGCGGTGTATTTCTCTAATTACATGCAAAATGGATCATATTTAATTTATTTTAATTTTTTTTGTTTATGTATTACGAACTATTTATCTTTTCTAGTGAAGAGCTTTCTTAAAAATAAAAATAAAAAATTTATGCAAATTATATGAACTTTATTCAATATTTATAAAGGCTACCCTATGTTAAAGAACAAATAAAGTTTAAACCTCATATTCAATATTCAAGCATTTATTTGTGTTTGAACACTAAATGTTAAATTAGTATTTGAAGAAGGATTGGGGTCAAAAGTATAAATTGGTTATAAGCTTTTCTTAACAATATATGAACTTTATACAGATCATGTTTAGCAAAATTAAAACTTTATTAGAAGCACTTTTCCATTCTTCCAAATTCCTATATATATATAAACATAAGCATACATATAAGCTTGAGTTATAAAAGATGGATATGAAGGCAAGAATGGTGATATCTCAAGATAAGAAAAAAATTGTCTCTCTAATAGGCAAAGCTCACTGAGCTAACCAAGAGACTCATTAGAATCATGAATTGGCTTATTTAAAAAATATTAAAATATATATTTACTTAAAATATAATAAAATTTAATTAATTACAATTTTTTAAAAAATAAAAAATCATATATCACTCATTATATTAGATAACTTTTTATCATTGCATAACAATGGATGTATCAATCTTCATATTTAATTTTTTTCTCATTTTTTTAAGCTGTTTTCTTAAATTAAAATTATTTTCCCTTTCAAAATAAATAAGTGTGTCCATGAGCCGACCAGAATTCATTGAGTTGAGCTCGAATTTAAACTCAGTTAATTAATCTAACCCAAGCTTAAGTTGTTGGTGGCTCTAGCTCCACTTGACTTTTTTACATCCATGATCTTTATTAATGAAAACTTATTCTCCATTAATTCTCTTATCTCTTCAAGCATCTCTATTATTATCTTTATCTCAACATTTTGTAACTTTGCATTATCAATATTAGAAACTATGATAACTACATTTAAATCTACGTAACAACTCTTATTACATTTAATGATCTTCTATTTATAAGGGATTATGATTATTGTGAAATGACAACTATATGCTAAATCTTTTTTAATTGAACGAACTCAATCAATTAGTTTCATGTCATGCAATTAATGAATATCTAGCGAGTTTTCCTGTTTGTTGACCTCAGTCTGAGTGGTTTTTGAGTCTGTCAAAATATGGGTCGGTTGGCCCTAATTGGTCGGTCATTCGATTATTCTCTGGTCGATCGACTATTATCGCTCGTGTTGGGTTAGTGGAGCTCGATCCACTGTTAATCAATGCAGCTAATTAATTATTTGTTAATTAATTAACTCCTTCTGGTTCGCACATCTCCTAATTAATTCTTGCTCCTTCTGTCAAATCCCGTCGGTTTGACTTGCTCTCCTGTCTCCGCTTCTCCCGATAAAAGCCACAACATAAGGAAGGAAAATTCACGCGAGAATTGAGGGTCTGTTTGGGGCAGCTTGTGCGTTTCAGGATAAGCTGCTTATTTGAAACGCGGCCCGCGGGCCGACCGCAGAAGTGGACACGCGGTCTGCGTTTAGTGTAAAAATTCAAATGCAGTTTCGGATAAGCTGATGAAACGCGCGAACCAAACAGTACAACGCCGTTTCTCCGCCTGCACTTATAAGCTGCCCCAAACGGACCGTGGGTTGCATGGTACAAGTTGCGCCTCCGCTTCTTCGTGAGATGAGCTTCGGTGTGAAGTTTACGGGATAAAGAGGAATCGCATGGCATGCTACAACTCTTATTCCTCTTCTGCAGTTTACTGATTACGGGAAGGAAGAAAAGGCTTGCAAGGTTTCCTGCTTTAGTCTTCTTCTCGTTGGTGGTTCTCGGTTAGAGAGAGAGAGAGAGAGAGAGAGAGAGAGAGAGAGAGATTTTTCTTGTAAATCTTCGAGGTGATCGGCGTGCTTAATTCCTCAAGGTAATAAAATACTCTGCACCTTCGTGGATGCAGAAATCTTCCAAACCATGTAAATCTGTGTGTTCCGCCGTGTTTTCTGTTTAGTGATTTTTTTCGATCTGATTTTTCGTTTTATTGTCATCGTTTCTCACAACAGCTCGATAGTCCTCCATGTTGGTTTGTTTATTCTCTCAGAGTTCTATTTGGTGACACGTGCTCAACTCTAAGTTGTTATATCCACGAAATATCCGATCAAATATATTTTTACCGTAAAATATGTAATAATTCGGTGAATATTTATAGATGAGAGATTCAATGTAAAAAAAAACACACACACACACACACACAATATTATGAAATGCCATAAAACTTTTATAAATAAGTTCAAAATGTTGCACTCATGGCTTCTTAAATCAATATTAATTTATAATTCAAATTTAATATTACTTTTCATCTATTAATCAAAAGCAATTGATCCATTATAGCCATGAACTCCAATTAATTTACATTAAATCATTATTAAATGCCCAAAATATCTGCTTATCAATCTTCCGTCAGTTTTGTACCATGATTTGCATGTAGGAGCACTATGGATCGATGTTTTAAGTATTTCATAATGATTTTTATATATGTCAATAATTATTNAGTTTAATGGCTTGATCTAGCATTGATTTGGTTTGTATTTGACCAATTTTTGTAATATTGGGCTATTCTCGTACAACTGGTCAGTTTGAATGTAAGTTTGTTGAAATCAGAATTCTCGATGATTTTTTGTTTGAATATTTCTTGCTAAAAAAAAAGTGGTATTTTTTTATGTGACATGAATGGTTGTGCAATATAAATGTTAAAAAGCAATGTTTAGGGGTGAGAGATGTAAATATATAAAAAATGGGCGGTATGCATTTAAATTCCCCAAGATATAATATTTATTAAGTCCTCTAAGCTGTGATGTGTGGAAATTAGAATTAACAAATATTGTTGTTAATTCGTAGGGGAGCAAAAAATGGATCAAAACAAACAAATTAATTCATGATTGTAACATATTTATTTTTATTTTTTTTAATTTTTAATTTTTAAATTCTATTCTATTCATTATATAATTTAATTATTTTACGACTATTAAAAAAATACCTATACATAATATATACGTGTCTCAAAATTTTATATATATATATATATATATAT
>JXCR01073585.1:38431-122267 GCA_002079205.1 Phalaenopsis hybrid cultivar | reverse complement strand
CAAGGGTAGAGATGAATGGGTTTATGGTGCAAGGAGTGAATGTCACAAATGTTTGACTTTGACTCATTATAGCTTATAACTCCAAATGATAAGCACTTCTCATTATCATCATCCTTAATAATTTGGTCCTTAGTAGACAACTTATCAAAATATATATTTTTTTGGTTAAAATATTTGTGATGGTTTTTCTCATTCGATCGAAGTGATGCATTTTCTCGTAGCTAGAACATGACGATATAATATAATAGGCATAAACGCATGAGGTTTGAGAAGATTGATGATTTGTTGAGTTGTTATCCGTGTGAGATGAGATATTAGTCATAAAGAATATAAGTATCGATCTTGATCCTGGTGAATATGTTGTCATTATTGATGATAATAAAAATTCGTGTTGTCGTTGATAGTGTTAATGAACTTTGATGTTTTTGGCACCAGCATGGTCATCACCAGTGGAGAAAATATTACGTGTGGAATCTGCATATATGAATTGGATCACAATACTACCAAATTTGCACCTATCTTGTCGCACGTAAGCTTTTATTTCTCATTGGTGGAACTGATAGGTTGCAGTTAGTGGGATAATGGGTGCAATTTTTTTTGTGATATTTAACTCATTATTAGTAATAATGTTAGCATTATTGAGGATAATGATATCAAGCTTATTAGCTATGAAGAGCTTCAATATTGTTGACAATGATAAGATTAAAGAATTTTGTGGTTGTGGATTTTTAGTATTGATGACGAAGAAGGTCATTGGTGTCGGCAGTCACGAGGATTATCGGGATTGCTGGTGATGAAAAATGAATGTTTTATCTGTGTTGATGAGCACTGGTCTTCCGGAATGGTAAATTTTAAATATGTACAAGATCCTATTGATACCAAAAAGTCTTCTAAATGCTCTGATGACATGATGAATTGGGGAAAAAAGTGAAAAGAACAAGAAATTTTACTTATTAAAAAAACAAAAGAAGTTATTATAACCCCTGCCTACATATAGGCTATAGAAAACAAATAGAATGAAAGCTAGACAACATTTGACCTGGCAAAACAAACTAACCGATAACCACACTTTTCAACCAGAACACAACAACATGAATAAATAAAGGAAACACTAAACATTGACTTAGCAATTGGTGACAGACAAATATCGACCTTCTTGCCAATAACAAAAATCAGCATTATTTCTTAAGAAAGGCATTGTCATTGTTGTTAAGTGGTAATTTTGCCACTTTTTAAAAGTTTAAATTGTGGTATTTTTATGCCATGTCAAAGATTTGGGTGGGGTATTGATGTAACAAGTAAGGTTTTGGTGTTAGATGCATAAATACATCTAAATTAGGTGGAATGTATTGCAACAAAAAATTATATTGTTATAATGAATTGATCAAACTAGAAACATAGGTAGTAAAAATCATATTACAACAACAATGAGGATTAAGTCCGAGCTTCTAAAGTACAAATGGCCAACCCATTTGCTCGAACAATTATCATCAAAGAAGGCAACTTAAATCTCTGGACAGCAATAGCACCCATAGACCAAACATGAAATAGTGGTGTGTGTGTGTGTGTGTGTGCGCGTGTCTATATATATGGGTGTTATTGCTATATATATATAGACACGCACACACACACACACGCACACACACACACACACCACTATTTCATGTTTGGTCTATGGGTGCTATTGCTGTCCAGAGACCTAAGTTGCCTTCTTTGATGATAATTGTTTGGCAAATGGGTTGGCCCTTCGTACTTTAGAAGCTCGGACTTGATCATCGATGTTGTTGTAATATGATTTTTACTACCTATGTTTCTAGTTTGATCAATTCATTATAACAATATAATTCTTTGTCGCAGCACATTCCACCTAATTTAGATGTATTTATGCATCTAACACCAAAACCTTACTTGTTACATCAATTCTCCACCCAAATCTTTGACATGGCATAAAAATACCACAATTTGAACTTTTAAAAAGTGACAAAAATAGCACCATTGCCACTTAACAACAACGACAATGCCTCTCTTAAGAAATAATGCTATTATTGGCAACATGATCGATATTTGTGGTCACCAATTGCTAAGTCCATGTTTAGTGTTTCCTTTATTTATTCATGTTGCTGTGTTATGGTTGAAAGGTGTGGTTATCAGTTAGTTTGTTTTGTCAGGTCCAATGTTGTCTAGCTTTCATTCTATTTGTTTTCTATAGCCTATATGTAGGCATGGGTTACAATAACTTCTTTTGTTTTTTTAATAAGTAAAACTTCTTGTTCTTTTTACTTTTTTCCCCAATTCATCATGTCATCAGAGCATTTAGAAGACTTTTTGGTATCAATAAGATCTTGTACATATTTAAAATTTGTCATTCCGGAAGACCGGTGCTCATTAGCACAGATAAACCATGCACTTTTCATCACCAGCAATCCCAATAATCATCATGACTGCCGACACCAATGACCATCTTCGCCATCAATACTAAAAATCCACAACCACAAAATTCTTTAATCTTATCATTGTCAACAATATTGAAGCTCTTCATAGCTAATAAGCTTGATATCATTATCCTCAATAATGCTAACATTATTACTAATAATGAGTTAAATATCACAAAAAAAATTGCACCCATTATCCCACTAACTGCAACCTATCAGTTCCACCAATGAGAAATAAAAGGTTACGTGCGACAAGATAGGTGCAAATTTGGTGGTATTGTGGTCCAATTCATATATGCAGATTCCACACGTAATATTTTCTCCACTGGTGATGACCATGCTGGTGCCAAAAACATCAAAGTTCATTAACACTATCAACGACAACACGAATTTTTATTATCATCAATAATGACAACATATTCACCAGGATCAAGATCGATACTTATATTCTTTATGACTAATATATCATCTCACACGGATAACAACTCAACAAATCATCAATCTTCTCAAACCTCATGCGTTCGCGTAGAAATCATCTTTCACATTTTNTATATATATATATATATATATATAGATATTCATTAATTCTATTTGGGTTGGCTTACCTAAATTGTT
Organism: Phalaenopsis hybrid cultivar; assembly: GCA_002079205.1. Lineage (NCBI taxonomy): Eukaryota > Viridiplantae > Streptophyta > Magnoliopsida > Asparagales > Orchidaceae > Phalaenopsis > Phalaenopsis hybrid cultivar. The sequence goes on along the minus strand of JXCR01073585.1, from coordinate 119,220 downwards.
GTTAGGTAAGAAAAGTCTTCCTATTGATACGAAGAGTCAAATTTGAACAGTAATTTACGACGATTGATTCAATTTTGACTCGATTGGATCAATCTATGTTTTAATATGTTCTAATTTTGGCTAATATAATTTGAGTTAAACCTTGCTAAAAAGGTGTATTTTTGTAATTTAAAATATTATCCGAATTTAGAGAAAATATGGACGTCCGCACGTAGAGTGACGTGCAGAGTCCAATGAAATCAAGTCACCTGACAGTGACATAAAAAAAATATAAATCTGCCCGACAACACAAGAGAATATTCCTCTCGTGTTATTCAGGTGTTATTCTGTATTATTCAAGTATTATTGATGTGTTATTGTGTTATTATAGCACATATAATATTCTTATAACACAATAGCACATGAATAACATATAATAACACCTGAATAATACAGAATAACGCGGGGGGAGATCTTTTTTTTGTCACCTCTACATGACGTAATTTCATTGGAATCTGCACGTATCTCTTAGTATTGATGCAATATTTTTTCCCGAATTTGAAGATGATAGGTTATCTTATCAACAAAGTAAATACTTATATAAAAAAAAACTATTACATATTTATGCATGAAAGTGCTATAAAAGTAAATATAAAATATTATGTGTTAGATATGTAAACACATAAGAATTGTGTGGTATGCATGTAAATTTACCGAGTAGATAAATGAATAAATATTTCAAATGAAAATATCTTATAGTTTATATAACTGTTTAGACCTTCAGTTCTTCTCATTAGAAAATCTGAGAATTGAACTTAACGATAATGAGGGAAAGAGTCAATGACCAAGTGGTTGACTAAAGTTCCCATATGTAAACTACATCATTAGGACTGTGGATTTAGCACGAAGATCGTTAATCATTTAAAAATTAATTTGAATTTTAGCTTGGATCTAAATAAAGGAATCGAGTGACGAGCCGAAATTTTGGAACAAATTTTTTTCTATTCGATTTAGAGCTGACCACCCAACTCGGCTCGAAATCTGATTGTTAAAAGGGCTAGTGATGTTTGGGCTATGATTTTAACGAATTTAGCTTGAAGATTGTTAATTGCTCGAAAATTAATTTGAATTTTGGCTCAGATTGAGATAAATGAGTCTAGCTACGAGCCAAAATTTTGTATTGAATTTTTGTCGGCTCGAAATATCATCATTAACATCCCTACACATATTTTAAGATTTATCAATCACCATTCCAAAAAAAAGTCAAGATTTACATAGTTACCACACAATTCCTGTGTGTGTGTACGCGCGCGCGCGTGCATACCACTATTTCATGTTTGGTCTATGGGCGCTATTGCTGTCCAGAGACCTAAGTTGCCTTCTTTGATGATAATTGTTCGGGTTGGCCCTTCGTACTTTAGAAGCTCGGACTTAGGGTCCGTTTGGGGTAGCTTATTTGGTGCGTTGGCGTTTTGAAAACGCATATGTCCTATTTGGGTAAATTGCGTTTTGACAGCTTATGCATTTTCAAAACGCTGAAAATAACATTTTCACACCACAATTGTCTAAGTTGGTAATTTTCTGACTGCGGTCTGACTTTTTAAAAAAAATAAAAATTTGTAATAGCCACCGCACCTAGCTTATCGGCAGATTATTTTTAATCAACTTATCAGCAGATTATTCAATAAGCTGCAGCTGTCCCAAATAGACCCTTAATCATCGCTGTTGTTGTAATATGATTTTCACTACCTATGTTTCTAGTTTGATCAATTCATTATAAAAATATAATTCTTTGTGGCAGTACATTCCACCTAATTTAGATGTATTTATGCATCTAACACCAAAATCTTACTTGTTGCATCTATACCCACCCAAATCTTTCACATGGCATAAAAATACCACAATTTAAACTTAAAAAAAGTGACAAAAATAGCACCATTACCACTTAACAACAATGACAATGCCTCTCTTAAGAAATAATGATATTATTGGCAACATGATCGATATTTGTCGTCACCAATTGCTAAGTCCATGTTTAGTGTTTCCTTTTATTTATTTATGTTGTTGTGTTCTGGTTCAAAGGTGTGGTTATCGGTTAGTTTGTTTTGCCAGGTCCAATGTTGTCTAGCTTTCATTCTATTTGTTTTCTATAGTCTATATGTAGGCAGGGGTTATAATAACTTCTTTTGTTTTTTAATAGGTAAAACTTCTTGTTCTTTTTACTTTTTGCCCCAATTCATCATGGCATCAGAGCATTTAGAAGACTTTTTGGTATCAATAGGATCTTGTGCATATTTAAAATTTGTCATTCCGGAAGACCAGTGCCTCATCAGCACAGATAAACCATGCACTTTTCATCACCAGCAATCCCGATGATCATCATGACTGCCGACACCAATGACCATCTTTGGCATCAATACTAAAAATCCACAACCACAAAATTCTTTAATCTTATCATTGCCAACAATATTGAAGCTCTTCATAGCTAATAAGCTTGATATCATTATCATCAATAAGGTCAACATTATTACAATTAATGAATTAAATATCACAAAAAAAATATCTTCAACCTATCAGTTCCACCAATGAGAAATAAAAGGTTACGTGCAAACAAAATATGTGCAAATTTGGTGGTATTGTGGTCCAATTCATATATACAGATTCCACACGTAATATTCTTTCCACTGGTGATGACCATGCTGGTGCCAAAAACATCAAAGTTCGTTAACACTATCAACGACAACACGAATTCTTATTATCATCAATAATGAAGACATATTCACTAGTATCAAGATCGATACTTATATTCTTTACGACTAATATCCTATCTCACACGGGTAACAACTCAACAAATCATCAATCTTCTCAAACCTCATGCGTTCACGTAGAAATCATCTTTCACATTTTATGCCTATTATATTATATCGTCATGTTTAGCTACGAGAAAAGGCATCACTTCGATCGTATAAAACAAACCATCACAAATATTTTAACCAAAAAATTTATATTTTGATAAGTTCTCTACTAAGGACCAAATTATTAAGGATAATGATAATCAGAAGTGCTTATCATTTGTAGTTATAAGCTATAATGAGTCAAAAGTCAAACATTTGTGACATTCGCTCCTTGCACCATAAACCCATTCATCTCTACCATTGGGAAAATTCGGCCCTCTAGAGTACACACGGGCTACGCCTTGCCCCATCCTCTCTCCCAACGGCTATTTTCTCTACATCCAACGTGGCGTCTCCGCTGCCAACTAGCCGTTAAGACACATTTCAGCCTCGCTCATCCAAACAAAACTCGAACTCCATAACTATCCAATTGCTCGCAGCTGAATAGTCCTCCTTGAAAATCTGAACGGCCAAAAACGCTGTTTTGTGTTTTTACTCTTTATTTGATCTACCAACTTACAACGGACGGACCGACGTCCCGCGTTGAATAATTGAAAAGCGGGAAAAATGGGGCATTTTCATACACACCACACGACTTCTATGTAATTACGTATCTATCAACAAAACTTAATGCCTAAGTATTGTTTTTACATTTTCATATACATAATATCATTATTTTAATTTTTAAAAAGTTATATATATATATAATGATTTTTTCAACAAGTTTTACGCTGACTGTCGAATAACTAACGCAACCCTCCACTAAACACATCCGGACTTGGGACCGGCAACGACAATATTGTTGTTGTTGTTGTTGATATATATATATATATATATATATATATGCATATGGCCTAAAATTTTTACATACATCATCTTACCTATGCATGAAAATATATATTTTAATTTTTAAAAGTTAAAAATTGTGATATTTTTGATGTAATATAAAAGATTTAGGTGGTATAGAGAGAATAAAAAAATAATTTTTTTTGTTAGATATATAAATACAAATAGATTGGGTGTATGTATGTAAATGCTCCTTTCATAAAAAGTATTTGTCACATGATAAAAATAAATATTTCACCTAATTTTCTTTTTTAAAAAAATATAATTCCACTCCTCCATCGCACGCCCTTCACACTATTTTGTGTTTTGACTTCAACTGTTCCACTTCTCCCAGCGTACAATTTAACCGTAAACCATACGCGGAGCAAGTTTCACGAATATTGACGTTGTCTGATCTCTAGAATAGTTTTCTTACAAGTTGGAAAAGGTTCCGGAGGAACAAGGGAACATAGTCCGTGCCCTATAAATAGCCACTTTTCAAAGGCTTCGAGCAGACGAAAACCAAAGAGAAGTTTCCCTTCGCCATGTCGTGCTCCGTTGCGATTTCGAGCTCTCCGGCATTTTCACCGTCAATGGTGCAGCTCAGCTGTAAGACCTCGCCGGAAAGCTTATGTTTTAGTCTTACTCAGCACCACGTATCATCATCGCCGGCGATCGATGGTTCTCCGTCGACGGCATCGGCATCAACGTCGTCTTCGCCGTTCCGTAGGTTTCACAGAGTGCCTAGCGGGCTTCGGATATGCAAGAATGAGAACTCGGCGTGTTCTTCTCCGGGATTAGATTTATCGGGTGTTTCTCCCGCTTCTTCTAGTTCGACGTCTCCATGCGGATCTGCTACGTTTGCGAAGAGGAAGAGACCTGCGCGGCTTGATATTCCGATTATGGGGGTTTTGGGGTTTGATCAACCGCCTGGTTCGGATGGGAAACAGGAGATGGAGGAGGAGAGCGATCGGTACTCGGTTTATTGTAAGAGGGGAAGGAAGAGTGTTGACATGGAGGATCGGCATAGCGCTGCCCTTGACCTACGCGGAGATCCCCAAATGGTAGGAGTCTAATTTTCAAATTCATAGCTGGTTTATTCCTTCCTGTTTNTCTCCGTCGACGGCATCGGCATCAACGTCGTCTTCGCCGTTCCGTAGGTTTCACAGAGTGCCTAGCGGGCTTAGGATATGCAAGAATGAGAACTCGGCGTGTTCTTCTCCGGGATTAGAGTTATCGGGTGTTTCTCCCGCTTCTTCTAGTTCGACGTCTCCATGCGGATCTGCTACGTTTGCGAAGAGGAAGAGACCTGCGCGGCTTGATATTCCGATTATGGGGGTTTTGGGGTTTGATCAACCGCCTGGTTCGGATGGGAAACAGGAGATGGAGGAGGAGAGCGATCGGTACTCGGTTTATTGTAAAAGGGGAAGGAAGAGGGTTGACATGGAGGATCGGCATAGCGCTGCCCTTGATCTACGCGGAGATCCCCAAATGGTACGAGTCTATTTTTCAAATTCATAGCTGGTTTATTCCTTCCTGTTANTTATTTTGTTCCATTATGAATCAATTTATTTTTAGAAATTTTACACTCTTTCCAAAAAAAAGTATACAAAATTTTTTTGCTATTGTATATTTGATACACTTATAATTTGATACTATGTATATTTGTATATCCCTCAAGGATTATGAATTAAATTAAACTTTTAGGATAATACTTTTTTATGCTTTTATTAATCCCCCTATTAATAGTAAAATCTTATCCTGAATTTTATGTGAAAAAATGTTTTTGACATTTCAAAATGTTATTTTAAATAAATATAAAAAAATTTCTTATCCTGGATATTTTCTCCTCTAAAATTTACTTTACAGAAAGATAAAAAATTTTGCGTCAAAATAAAACTTCGATATTAACTACATCATACAGCGGAATAACTCGGTGAACGTTGGAGTAACACCGATTTAATCGGCGGTAACACGGGGAATATTTGTCGCACACATCACATTACACGGAGTAACGCAGTGAACTGCGGAGTAACAACAATTAAATTGGCAGTAACGCAAATAGCGGAGTAACGCAATAGCACGCTGAGAATATTCCCTTGGTACAACGGTAACGCAAACAGCTGAGTAACAGAGTAACACGGTAACACAACGGTATAATGCGGTAACACAACGAAGTAACGTAGTAATGCAATCACATGTGTTATTCACACATTAATCACGTGTTATTCATGCGTTATTCATGTGTTATTCACTTGTTATCCACGTGTTATATAGTTGATATTTGTGTGATAATCAATTTATCCACTTGTTACTAATCTTAACACATAAATATTTGAACAAATAATATATTATAAACCACCAATTACTTCTTTCTTACAATGTTTAAAGATGTCACAGTATACAAACGTGTACAATTTCAATCAATCTATAACTTACTTATAAAATCTATCAACTGTCCAGTGTATGTTTCAGTTAGTTGCGGTGCATAGTATTCCTGTAATAGGGGAGTAATACCAAGTTCAATTTGAGTGAATTATTTTATATAAAAGGCAATTAAGTGATACTGAATTTTGGCAACATACCTGGGTCAGACAATCTGTCAAACTTTCCTCAAATGCATTAACAGCTTCACGGCTAGCTGATGCTTCTTGTTGCTTTCCTGAATGCAATGGTTAAAGTTAGGAGAATGCATTATACATGAAATGAAGGAAATACTAAATCAATAAATTTGTACTTTTGGCTTTCTTCTTTTTCTCCCGATATTCTTTCAACCTATATGTAGATACTCCTTTCGGCCTTATTTTTGCAGGGTCATTCACATTGCATTCTATATTTGTAAATTTTTTCTTCTTTCTTGTTTTATTTACTTCGGTCGTCTTCCCTACTAGAACATCGTCAATATCTCCAGATAATTTTTTAAACATGTCCCACAAACACGCCTCGACTAACTTATTTCCTCGTGCTCTATTAATGAGTTGATATACAAATTTCTGAGAGCATGACATGAATAGAAGGGCACTTGAAGAAACATTATTCAACATGGAGTCTTTTAGATCTCTGCAACCAAACCTGTGATACATGTTCTTTTTAGCATTGATGGACTACCGTAATAAGGAATACTTCTCCAGAATCACCTTTATTTTGGCTACACTTAGAACAAGTAGTGCATGGGAGCACAACAGGCCCATCATCTCAATTTTTTTTCAAGTATATGTAACATCACAAGTAACTTTGTCAACCAACACAGTCCAGAGTTACCTTGTCCCCTCATCATTCAATCTTATTACAAATAATTAGCCTCACTCTCCACTGATAATTCAGCTGTAAGCCCACATAAGTCGTTCAATAGCTCTTGTTCAAACATTGAATAAAGCTTCCTTGTATAGAATGAGACAGCTTGCCTCAGCACGAAATTGATTTTAACCATGGGCGTTGTGACAGACTGACCGCATTTGAAATCTTCATCTTTCTCGTCCCGGCGCCACGATTTTATTATGATTTCAAGATCGATAGAACAATCTGTGAGAGAGCTACTAGGCTTTGCAACACCATGACAGATATTATTGGTCGACTCACTTCTCTGTGTTGATAAGATTCTCATACCGAATATATCCTTATTAAATGTTGTTGACCATCTATGTCTTATATGTATATTTCATCTATTTAGACATTGCTTTGTAGTTCTCCCGCCTCAATCATTAAAGACCAAGTTTCTTCGAACTCCTCCTCAGAATCACACTTACTCAAGTATTTATTAAAAAGACCACAGATGCTCTTAGTACGCACTCCACAGTATACTTTGGAAGATAATTTCTTGTAGATATGCAATTGACATAATCTGTGACTTGTTTGTGGGAGGCATTCTGCAATGACTCTTATCATTGCTTGAACCTGATTAGTAAAGATTGTTATGAGATGTTTGTTTCCCATTATTCGAATGAATGATTTGAATAGCCACATGAATGATTCAGTAGTCTCATCAGACAAAAATTCAACTCCAAACAGTACGTTCTGCCAGTGGTGGTTAACCCCCACAAACGGAGCGCAACATGAGTTATATTTATTTAATCTATAGCTTATATAAAAAATTATCACATCCCCGAAACAGTCATAATCCAGCTTGGATAACCCATCACTCAAAAAAAATGCTTGTTAACCTATCAAACTCATGTATTTGGAAATCCCAAGCAAATATGTTATCCCCAGCTTGCCTCTCCGTGAACAATTGTATTAGAGCATTGACACCTCATTATTCAATTTTTTGTCTTCTTTCTCTTTGGATGAAATTAAATGCATCTCTCTTAGTGCATTCCAAATTCTCCACACCGCCAACCTCCGTGGCAGTGAAATTGTCTGCATGTGTTGTTGTGATCCTTGAACCTATCATTGATCTCAACACATCTTCATTCAACTCACTTATCCTTCTGCTGGAACAAAGAAGATGCTTATCACCACTTTCAACCAAAAGGATGATTGTGATTTTCAATGAATTTCACCACTGTCCAATTGCCTTCGAGATCAACAACAAATCGAACTATGGCCTTACAGCCAGTCCTCGTGACTGTTTTTTTGAACTTAACTGTGACCATGCTGTTAGGCTCTTTATTGTAGCCAGCTTTTTCACAAATACAATATTTGATCTTGAGTTTCTTGGAGTTCGGCCAGTAGGTAGTATGGTCCTTTCAAATAGTGAATCCTACGTGATGTGCATAGACACGATAGCTTTCATATGATTCTTACTCATTGTGGACAGTGCTGCTTAGAAACTTCTCTGCAATTGGTTCATTGCAAACATGTGTTGGCTCACATAACTGCATAACACCATGATAACATCAACATAACACCATAATAACTCCAACATTTACATCAAACTAAGCCAACTATTATACCACAGTAACAGTACTAAATCAAAGGCAAGAACCAACATAACATTGGGGTAATGTCAGAGTAAAACCAGAATAACACAAGAGTAACACCAAACAAACACAAGCTTAAAAACATAATGACACAAAAAATAACACAATTATAACACAAATAACAACAACACCCAATAACACTACATCAACACCAATATTTTCATCAGACTAAGCCAACTTTTATACCACAGTAACAGTACTAAGTCAAAGTCAAGAACCAACATAACATTGGAGTAATATCAAAGTAACACCAGAATAATACAAGAGTAACACCAAACAAACACAAGCTTAACAACCATAATAACTTAAAAAAATATCATTATAACACAAATGATAACATTGTACAACATCACCCAATAACACTGCATCAACACCAACATTTACAACAGGCTAAGCCAATTATTATACCACAATAACAGTACTAAATCAAATGCAAGAACCAACATAACATTGGAGTAATACTAGAGTAACACCAGAATAATACAAGAGTAGCACAAAAAAAACACAAGCTTAACACCATAATAACACAAAAATCGCAGCAGTAAAACACCCAAAATTTTACCATATTAATGAAAATATTGTTGTCTTCCAAGAACTATACCAGTAAACTATAAATATAAACACCCAAAACAAAATGACAATACCACAAACACGATGACAACCCTAATCTAACATAAAACTAGAAATCATTACAAACTCACTTGATCTTCAAAGTTCAGGCTGAATGATGGATGTAATTCCTCCGGCATCTCAACGTTCATGGAGATGTCCATCAAAATATTTCTTAAGCTGCAATAGAACAGTACGTAGGAACGAAATATTTTTATGCTGGCGGGAAAGTGTTTGGGTTTCGGTCGGGTCGGGTTCGTGTATTCATTTAGCCTGATTTCATGTTTAATTTAGCCTGATTTCGTCGGTGGGCCTGACTTTTCCACGTGGCAGCATTTGATTGTACTACGCACGTAGCTCTACGTGCGTAAGACTGAGACAATATTTCTTCGTCATTAACACCTATACTAACGACTATCACTAATAAACTTGATTATTATGCTTTGATGATAGCTCTAGGCGGTGTTTGATGGCAACAAGGATTTACGTCAACTAGGATTTATTAAATACGATAAGTCTAATGAATATCAACAGCTTAAATGGAGCTAGAGCAAATGAAGGAATAATTTCTTAAATATGACTTGCAATTCAATTTATTAAATTCAAATATACAAAAAGAGAAAAGAAAATAGAAGGTGAAAAAAAATTGATTTTTAATCTATTAAATATACAAAAAGAGAAAAGAAAATAGAAGGTGAAAAAAAATTGATTTTTAATCTATTAATAGAATACTGCCAATAGCTGCCCCAATGTCAATCATAAAAATATGCTACAGAATTCAACAGTATTTAGGACTTTCACTGCCTTCTTACGACGCCGTAGCCTTATCCGCAGTCCATTTTTCCGCTCCCATTAATGGGAGCTCCTGCCGGCAATGGAGTCGGGGCTTCGGTCGGCGGGAAGAAGGAGTCGATCCCACCCTACGTGAGGGCGATATCCGGTTCTCNTGAAGATTTCTAAATCGTCTCGCATTGAATGAAGTTTTCTTACAAATGGTCAGAAAATATTGAGTTTTTAACGCTTTCAGCTGACGTTTGTGCGTTTTTTTTTTTGNTGAAGATTTCTAAATCGTCTCGCATTGAATGAAGTTTTCTTACAAATGGTCAGAAAATATTGAGTTTTTAACACTTTCAGCTGACGTTTGTGCGTTTTTTTTTGGTTTTACTTTTAATTCTCCTACTCTATGGAAGCAATTCCATATTCTTACTTCACGTAATTTTTTGTAACTATCAAGGCTTCAACTAAGTTCTCTGATTCATCTCCTATCTCCAGCACTAAAAGTTTTCTTGCAAATTTTTAGAAAAAAAAATTCGAGTTTTTAAATGCTTTCAGTTGATTTTCATGTTTATTTTTAGAGATTTAGGATGGTTTATGGCCATTCATTATGTCAAAATCCTTAGTGATCAATAAGAAGCAAGCTTACAAATCTATTTCTTTATGCAGGGTGGCTATGTAGATTGCTACAGAGGTGTCTGGAGATTGCAGGGATCCCTTGCTGTCTCCAGAGGAATTGGTGATTCCCATCTGAAGCAATGGGTGATTCCGAATCCGGAGACTAGAATTATTCAAATTGAATCTAATTCTGAATTCCTAATTCTTGCTTCTGATGGCCTTTGGGATAAGGTGCGAGAAGACTTCTTCTCAATTAAGCTCTGAACTTTGACTTATAATTCTAGAATAATGCTAATTTACATGCTCTTTAAACTCTTTCAGGTTGATAATCAGGAAGCAATAGACATTGCTCGTCCTCTGTGCCTTGACTCTCAGAAGCCATCACTTCTTTCTGCTTGTAAGAAACTTGTGGAGCTTTCAATTTCTAGAGGATCAATGGATGATATTAGTGTTATGATAATTCAACTGGGCCATTTTTTTCAAGGTTAAGGTGATTTAGAATTTGGAGGTAAAGAATTCTTCTGGCAGCCATTGTTTGACACTATACTTTAGCTAACCACCAGCTTCATTATTCCACCCTACATTGATTGATTCTTTTGGGAAGGCAAACTTGTGGAATAGAAATTCTGGACATGGGATTGTTTATTTTGCTTTTGCTACTTGCAGCCATTGTACATAACAATTGGTTTATTAGTATTTATTGTGGTTAACTAGGTTTCTTTTGTACATATCAATTTGCTTGATAGTATACATTGTGGATCTTTATTTTTTTAATTGGGATACAGCATATGAAAAATTTGTGTCATAACAACTTAATTGCTAAATCTGGGAATGTTGTTTTGTTCTATTCTTCTATCTGTTGAGTTTGCCTCATGGGACATATCAATTGGCTTGATAATATACATTGTGATCTTTAGCTTTTAATTGAATGGAATGTATGAAAATTTGTATCATAAGAACTTATTTTGTTCCATTATGAATCAATTTATTTTTAGAAATTTTACACTCTTTCCAAAAAAAAGTATACAATTTTTTTGCTATACAGTCACTTGATTGTGTATGAACTAGTTTGAATTTTCCACAAATGAAAGACACGAGACTCTCCCCCATACACACATATTTATTCAGGTTGGGTTAATTGAGTTATCATGTAAGCCTTAATTGAGTTTGACAAATCATCGGTCTAACAATGAACTCGGTATCTAGAGCCCAATATATTGAAGTTGCAAACTCAAGTAAGCAACTCAATCAGATATCTTTACAACTCATTCTCTAGTGCTTAATATGTTGAAGTTACTAACACAACTAAGCAACTTTCTACTATTTAAAATATTGAAGTTACTAACCTAACTAAGCAACTTTATCAAAATTTTTGCTAAGATTAGAAATTTCCACGTTTTGGATATTTGACATATGCAATACGGGCCAAACCTGAATTAACCTAGCTATGGTCTTTGCTATTTTTTGACATCGATAAGGAATTCAACTCATTCTCTAGTAAGCAACTCTATCAGATATCTTTACAACTCATTCTCTTGTGCTTAATATATTGAAGTTACAAACACAACTAAGCAACTTTATCAGAAGTCTTTACAACTCACTCTCTATTGTTTAAAGTATTGAAGTTACTAACCTAACTAAGCAACTTTATCAAAATTTTTGCTAAGATTAGAAATTTCCACGTTTTGGATATTTGACATATGCAATACGGGCCCAACCTGAATTAACCTAGCATAGTCTTTGCTATTTTTTGACATCTATAAGGAATTCAACTCATTCTCTAGTAAGCAACTCTATGAGATATCTTTACAACTCATTCTCTTGTGCTTAATATATTGAAGTTACTAACACAACTAAGCAACTTTATCAGAAGTCTTTACAACTCACCCTCTATTGTTTAAAGTATTGAAGTTACTAACCTAACTAAGCAACTTTATCAAAAATTTTCCTTAGACTAGAAATTTCCAAGTTTGGGATATTTGACATATGCAATACGGGCCCGAACTAAATTAACCTAGCTATGGTCCTTGCTATTCTTTTGACATCAATAAAGAATTCAGTATATGCCACACCTTGAGGACCCATGCATACAATCACACTCTAGTACAAAATAAAAAAAATAAAAGAAAAACATCCTCTCACAACTGCCATCGGTAATGTGTTTTGGGCAACTGCAACCATTGGAAGATAACTATAGAGGAAGATGTTGGAACAACACAACTATAGAAAATTCTTTTGACATCAATAAAGAATTCATTATATGCCACACCTTGATGACCCATGCATATAGTCACACTCTAGTACAAAAAACAAAACATCCTCTAAGGCACAATTGTCATCGATAATGTGTTTTGGGCAACTGCAACAATTTGAAGATAACTATAGAGGAAGTTGTTGCAACAACACAACTATAGAGGAAGTTGTGCAACAACACAACTATAGAGCAATCTGTTGTGGGGAAGTTGTTAGTGAAACTCTGTATCTGTTTGGTTTGTTCAATTGTGCATCAGTTGTGCTACTGCTATTCTTGAAATAAAAATCCTAAATGGTTCTGATGGCAATTGTGCATTTATGGTCCATTTTGGGAAACTGCAGTCGTTGAAGAAGTAGCTGTGCAACAATACATCTGCATGGAAAGTTATTGTGGGGAAGTTATTATCGAAGAAACTGTGTCTGTTTGGTTTCAGTAAAAGGGAAAATTTAATAAAATTTATTTTCTTGAATTTTTTTTTTCATCTAACAAATAATATTATGGCATAAGAAATTGATGAAGATAGTTGAAGATTCTTCAAATAAACAAAAGGATTTCATTTTTTTTTGTATGTTTGACTCAAAAAATTATTTCAACTTCAAGAACATCGTAATTTAAGCATTAAGATATTCAAAACTAAAAGTGATCTAAAATCAAAATGAATTCATCTCATGTCTAAAATTTTCTAAAAAGGGGTATAAATGCAAATTATTATACAATGACAAAATTTAGTCAAGATTAAAAAAAAGTTCTCTCAAGCCTCTTAAGAAAAGAGAATTCTTATAGCATTATGAGGAAAGATAGAGGCTTTTCTCAAAATTCTTTCAAATATTTTTAAATTGTGCACTTATTAAGAGGTCACAAAATGAAAAATTAGATGAGATAAATTCAAATATGTCTTAAGCCTCTTGATTCGAGTCTAAGTAGGCTTAAGTCAAACACTTTAAGTTTAGTTAGAAACCTTAAGAAATTATTTGAGGCACCAAATTTTCTCCAAATCGTGGATTCTTATAGGTGAAATGACAATCTCTATAAAATAAGTTTGATTCTGATCACTTAATTTTAATATCCTGAAAATATTAAAATTGGTAAAAAATAAGGAAGATTAACATGAACTATTCAATTAAAAGTTTTTATTTTTAGTATGACTAGAATGTCTTTGCTTGGAAATCTATAACTAAACAATTTTTTTACAGATTGGAGGAGGTTAAGATGAAACATGTGAAATATTCTAAAAAAGGTAATCCATATATCTACCTATCACCCACCAAGATTAATGCGCTATTAAGCCAACATACCAGCGTCTAATGCTCACCAATCAACAACAATTTTGATGCTCTTCATCACTAACATGTGACATATTCTAAAAAAGATAATCCATATATCTACCTATCACCCACCAAGATTAATGTGCTATTAAGCCAACATATAGACCTCCACCATCACCAAGAACACTAATGCTCACCAATCAACAACAATTTTGATGCTCATCATCACTAACATGATTGATTCTTGTTATTGCCAATAATGCTTACTCCCATCATTGCTAGCGGCCCCTACACTTATCATCAATATTATGCCAACATCTGCTTTTAACACTAAGACCAACATCAATGTATATCATACAAAAATTACTAATGCTCCCTGAGCATCAGAAATCTGAATTCCGCAGGGTTACCTCAAAAAGAAAAAAAAAGTGGATGAGAGAGAGTTTATTGTGAGGTTCTAAGTCAAATTTTTAGAAGGTGGATGAGATAGTAGATAATACACTATCTAAATATTTCACCCTCTTTTACGTATATTTCACCCTCTTTTACGTTGACTTTAAGATATGATTTAAAAATTATATTAATTGAATTCTAGGTTCTCACTGAATTTGAGTTTTATGACAATTTGTTTTAACACTTCTCTTTTTTTTTTTTTNTTTTTTTTTTTTTTTTTTTTTTTTTTTTTTTTTTTTTTTTTTTTTTTTTTTTGCTTATATATCTATATACAAAAACATGCTCATGCTTGCATATATACATTTTAATCTTAAGCAAAAACGGTAAGGATAAAACTACACTAATGCGTCGTTTGGCTTAAACTTAGATTTACTTTAAATATGATTTATCAAATCCAATAAATTTGAATATATCAAATTAAGTGTGCGGCTGAGGAGCTTGCAAGTATCACCATAATAAATCTGCCCCGTAATTAAATTTAGATCATAAAAGAGACGGAATGGGAGAAAATTTAATGTAACGGAACATTGGATTTTTTTTGTGTTTAGTTGGATTTAAGTGGATCTATCGTGAAATACATATACTCATGCCTCAAAATTTGTGTCAATAATTTGCAAACATATTCAAATGTCCTTCCTAAGCAAAGTTTATGTTTCGGACGAGCTCACGCAGTCCATTTTATGATTGCAAGTCGTTTGAGTAAATTCAATCAAGTTCAAAACGATTTGAGTTCAAATTGCACACATCGCAGTGAGAACCCTTCGATTCAATTTTATTTGCTTCTTTTGACAATAAACAAATTCTTCTCATATAAGTTTGCCATTCAACATGTTAGAATAGTCCGTTTTACGAATAGACATCATTTAGGCTGATTCTACGACATGCAAAGCAATTTCATGTTTAATTGTCGATGTCACACTTAGGGGCTCATTTGACGATACTTACCGTCAAGAAAAGCTCTTTTAAAAACTGCTATTTTCGATTTGTGATTAAGAATGAAAAGAAATGTCCTTGAAATACCGTTGTTATTAGAAAAATAATTCGAAAAATTAAATAGTCAAACGAAACATTACATTTTGTGTTGAATAAATGAAGCATATTTACCTCTTCAAACAAAGTCTATTTATTCTCTTTGGTCTTGTTGCCTTTAACCGACTTATCACACGAGGTCGATATAGAGGTCAACATGCCTGTCATTAACGAAGAAATATTGCCTCAGTAATGCGCACGTAGAGCTACGTGCGTAGCCAATCAAATGCAGCCCTGTGGAAAAGTCGGGCCCGCCTATTAAAGCACAGAAAAATAAATTTCCTATAATTCGCGAACCGGCCCAACCCTAAACTCAAACCCTCCTAAAAAAACCTTTTTATTTTCTCCGCACTATTACGAGGTTTGAGGTCCAACATCCATTTCGTCTTCCTTGGTGAAACGCTACTTCCTTTGTTGGTGAAACCCTAGGCATTCTCCGACACGCAAGGGAAGGTGACCATGGCGTCTAGTCGTTCGTTAAAATCACGGTATGCAACTTAACCCTAAACATGAATAGCACAATAATATCACATCAATAGCACACAAGCAACACATCAGTAACACATCAATAAAACAACAATACCACATCAATAGCACACAAGCAACACACTAGTAATACATCAATAACATATATTTTGAATGTCTTGTATAACATCTCTATGAAACATGTATCTTTATGAAACAATTTTGTTATGTTATTCGTGTATTATTGGTGTGTTATTCATGTGTTATTCCGGTGTTATTCATGTGTTATGCATGTGTTATTTCTGTGTTATTGATGTGTTACATCTTTTAATGTGTTATGCTACTGTTATAACATCTCTACTACACTTGTGATTATTATTGAAGTGTATTAGATGTGTTATTTATGTTTTACTAATGTGTTAATGATGTGAAATTGATGTGTTATTCCTGTGTTACTGATGTATTGTTGATGTATTATTCATGTGATAACACCAATGACAAAAGAGTAACTTATGTTGAATTATTATTATTATGTTATGGAGATTTTATTGATGTGTCATTGATGTGTAAACAAGAGTAACACCTCGTGGTCACCTTCATATCACATGAATAACACATAAATAACATTTAAAATGCAGCTCCATATGGGTACTAATAATGTGTTAATGTTTCTTCAATTTGCAGGATTATGAGTGCAAAGACTTTCAACTGTATATATTATCCATCTGCAGTGAGAGGTGCCTTGAATGCAATTAGAGATCTCATTTCAGAGGAGACTATTAATATTTTAAAGGAAATGAGGGTGTTCAATTTCTTTGACAAGCCCTTATATCCCTAGGACAATGTCATGACTTTACATATTCTGAGATGTTGGGATAATGAGAGAAGGGTATTCAAAATGGGTGGAAAAGAGGTTAAATTACATGTTGACCACGTAGCTTTGCTGATAGGCATGCCAAACAGAGGAGAGTCTACTTCATGGAAGAAAGGTCCCCTATCAAATGTGGATGCTAGACAAATAAAGAGCCAACTGACAAACTTTTTTGCAGAAGGAGCTTTCACCCCTCCATTTGAGCAGTTGTATTTGAAATTCATACTAACCTATTTTTTCTTCAAGTAATTTTCATGTGCTTGCAGAGCTATCTTCTTTTGTTATAAATGTACAAGCTTATCCTTCCTTTAACTGGCTTGCTACCATATATGAAATGATCATCGATCAAGTGAGAACCGCCTCCATCAAATTAAGGCAGAGTAAGCCAATAGGCTTCATTCAAGGATTTGTATTTCTTTTAACGGTAAATATTTGTTTTTTACATTAAAACATTTTTCTTCTGAAGTTTTGTTTTGTTGTATTTACTTTTACATACATATTTATGGTGTTTGACATCCTCAACTATGGTTTTACGAGCACACGTCCCTGTTAACTCCTGCTGCACCTGACGCTAAACTTTCGCATTCTGAGGTGACCAACCAATCATGGGTGGAGTTCTCAAGAGATTCATAAAGCCTTCAAGAGACTCGATCATGTAAATCATTTAATACAATAAAAAATTCTGTCATTTTCATTTTTATTGTAGGTTATTGACATCTTTATTTAATAGCTTTTTAAGAATGCCTACATTTGTTTTGACATTTACATTTTTATTGTAGGTTAATAACAACTTCTTAGATTTGAGAGACGATGAAGTCTAGTTGTTCGTAAATCCAGATCAGGGACCACCCAGTCCTGTAAAGCCACTTCCACACCATGAAACTACGGCAGGACCATCTTCACCTAGATCGTATGCCAATGGTACAATTATTTCTAGTGATATTACCTAGTAGCTGAATATACGACAGGGAGTGCTGATTTCAGAGTACTATTTGAGATGCTGAAATCTTAGGAACAAATCAGCTTAAATATATAATATATAGTGACTGACATGAAAAAAACAGATGAATACTGTGGTAGAAATATTATCCACCCTCACAGGTATGGTACAAACATTATTTGAAACTAAGACTGATAAGGTGGTTGAGAGAACAATGTTGGATACAAGTCAAACCCATCTACAAAGAAAGAAGTCCAGCAGCAGTGGAAGGAAGAGGACAGTGGACCCCCTGTATCTCAATACCAGTTCAAAAGAAGACGTAGAATAAGCGATGGTATTGTGCAACATCCTGCATAGGGAAATGTGGATGTTGTTGATCCTACACAGGATAATGTGGATGTTGCTAATCCTGTACATACAAATGATCCCGGGCAGGCCCAAGAAGCCGAAGAAATAATAAAAGAAGCACAAGATGCAGATTTGGGGGATGAGGCAATCCATGAAGACCCCGAAGAAGTAGAACGAGCAATAAATGGTGTTCTCGAATCTTTGTCTCATTCGGTGAGTAGGACATTCTATTTTGTACGATATGATAAACCTTCCTATTATGTTTTCTAATCCGCTGTAAATAATGATGTATAAAAGGGTGAATCCCAAGAAGCCAAAGTTCCAGATGAAAATGTAGATACTAAATTCAGTTTAGATGAAGAAAACACATAACCAACTGGTTTTGAACAAATCTCGAGTCAGAGCCACAATTCTAATGGAGACGAATATGCTATAGTTGTAATAAAAAATAGGTCTATCTACTTTGAACTATATCTTATATGTTCTTATTTTAGTTAAAATGAATTGTTTTCCTTTGTAGCTCCATCCTACGGCTTCAATTCTTGAGTATCATGGTAGATCATTGATACCAATTGAAATGCATGAAGAAATAGATCAGTGTCTTGCCAGATATAATGGACGGTATGTAAATGCCTACCACTGTTTTAATGTTACGCAGTTGTGTTATATTTAATTAACAAAAAATCTCTTTCTTATCAATGCAGTAGTGATGTTATAATTAACAGAGGCGAGATTTTATTTTACCGATCGACCCTCAAAGATGTACTATTAAATAAGTGGTTTGGAGACAAACACGTTGATCTATTTGTTATCTTATTGCGCGAAAGAACCTTAAGGAAACCTAAGTTATACCGACCTTACCTGTATGTTTCGCCGATGTATGGGGTATGTTGAATAACTTAAATTTATTCATACGAGTTTAAGTCATATATTTATTGCACAGTTAAAGTAATAATTTTATGCAGATGCATAAGACATATGGTAGCAAACCCTTTGTGAAACATATCACCAAGGAAGCCGTTAAAGATACAAAAACCATTTTTTTCCCAATTATTCATAATCAGCATTGAATTTTGTTAGTTGGAGATCTCACGCTAAGAAAATGGAGAATATACGACTCACTACCTAACAGATGCATGAGACTGACGCTAAGGACGTTGTACGTATATTCAACTCAATTAAGAGTAACACAATAACACTCGAAAAGTAACACCATACTGCTTCAACTATGCAAGTTAAAATGTTTGCTAGAGATGTCGCCGATGTATTTACAGCTAAAATCCATAAATAGTCACTATCAATTGTTAAGAATGTACCCTCTCAAGGGAATAGTTTTGATTGCGACATGTTCTTCTGCAAGTACTAGGAAACATTAGTGCAGATCAAAGAAGTCCACTGGAGTGAGCATATGGATTGGCAGGATTAGAGCTGAATTTGTATATGACATTTGCATCTTGTCGAGGACTTCATAGTAAATTTTCTTCTATATACTTTATATATTTTTATAGTCCTCAGTTATAAACAGTTTTATAGTTTCGTACATTATATATTTGATACACTTACAATTTGATACTATGTATATTTGTATATCCCTCAAGGATTATGAATTAAATTAGACTTTTAGGATAATATCTTTTTGATGCTTTTATTAATCCCTATTAATAGAAAAATCTTATCTTGAATTTTTTGTGAAAAAATGTTTTTGACATTTCAAAATGTTATTTTAAATAAATATAAAAAAATTTCTTATCCTGGATTCTTTCTCCTCTAAAATTTACTTTACAGAAAGATAAAAAATTTTGCGTCAAAATAAAAAAATTTTTTGATATTAACTACATCATACCGCGGAATAACTCGGCGATCGTTGGAGTAACACCGATTTAATCAGCGGTAACACAGGGAATATTTGTCGCGTAACACAGCACAGTACGCGGAGTAACGCATTGAACTGCGGAGTAACAACAATTAAATCGGCGGTAACACAAATAGCGGAGTAACGCAATAATACACTCAGAATATTCCATTGGTACATCGGTAACGCAAACAACAGAGTAACAGAGTAACACGGCAACACAACGGTATAATGCGGTAACACAGCGGAGTAAAGCAGTAATGCAATCACATGTGTTATTCATGTATTAATCACGTGTTATTCACGTGTTATCCACGTGTTATACACGTGTTATATAGTTGATATTTATATGATAATCAATTTATCCACATTTTACTAATCTTAACACATAAATATTTGAACAAAGAGTATATCATAAACCACCAATTACTTCTTTCTTACAATGTTTAAAGATGTTACAGTATACCAACATGTACAATTTCAATCAATCTATAACTTATGGAATCCATCAACAGTCCAGTGTATGTTTTAGTTAGTTGCGGTGCATAGTATTCCTGCAATAGGGGAGTAATACCAAATTCAATATGAGTGAATTATTTTATATAAAAGGCAGTCAAGTGATACTGAATTTTGGCAACATACCTGGGCCAGACAATCTGTCAAACATTCCTCAAATGCATTAACAGCTTCACGGCTAGTTGCTGCTTCTTGCTTCTTTCCTGAATGCAATGGTTAAAGTTAGGAGAATGCACTATACATGAAATGAAAGAAATAATAAATCAACAAATTTGTACTTTTGGCTTTCTTATTTTTCTCCCAATATTCTTTTAACCTAGATGTAGATACTCCTTTTGGCCTCATTTTTGCAGGGTCGTTCACATTGCATTCTATATTTGTAAATTTTTTCTTCTTTCTTCTTTTATTTACTTCGGTCGTCCTCCCTGCTAGTGCATCGTCAATATCTTCAGATAATTTTTTAAACGTGTCTCACAAACACGCCTCATTTAAATTTTTTTTTAAATGAGTTGATATGCAAATTTCTGAGAGCATGACATGAGTAGAAGGGCACTTGAAGAAATATTATTCAACATGGAGTCTTTTAGATTTCTGCAACCAAACTTGTGATACATGTTCTTTTTAGCATTGATGGACCACCGTAACAAGAAATACTTCTCCGAAATCACCTTTGTTTTGGCTACACCGAGAACAAATAGTGCATGGGAGCACAACAGACCCATCATCTCAATTTTTTTGCAAGTACATGTAACCTCACAAGTAACTTTGTCAACTAACACAGTCCAGGGTTACCTTGTCCCCTCATCATCCAATCTTATTACAAATATTTAGCCTCACTCTCCACTGATAATTCAGCTGTAAGCCCACATAAGCCGTTCAATAGCTCTTGTTCAAACATTGAGTAAGCTTCCTTGTATAGAATGAGGCAGCTTGCCTCAGCACAAAATTGATTTTAACCATGGGCGTTGTGACGGACTGACCGCATTTGAAATCTTCATCTTTCTCGTTCCGGCGCCACGATTTCATTATGGTTTCAAGACCGATAAAATAATCCGTGAGAGAGCTACTAGGCTTTGCAACACCATGACAGATATTATTGGTCGACTCACTTCTCTGCGTTGATAAGATTCTCATACTGAATATATCCTTATTAAATGTTGTTGACCATTTATGTCTTATATGGTATATTTCATCTAACTAGACATTGCTTTGTAGTTCTCCCGCCTCAATCATTAAAGAACAAGTTTCTTCAAACTCCTCATCAGAATCACACTTACTCAAGCATTTATAAAGAAGACCACAGACGCTCTTAGCACGCACTCCACAGTATACTTTGGAAGATAGTTTCTTGTAGATATGCCGTTGACATAATCTGTGACATGTTTGTGGGAGACATTCTGCAATGGATTTTGTCATTGCTTGATCCTAATTGGTAAAGATTGTTATGAGATGTTTGTCTCTCATTATTCGAATGAATAATTTAAATAGCCACATGAATGATTCAGTAGTCTCATCAAACAAAAATCCAACTCCAAAAATACGTTTTGCCAGTGATGGTTAACCCCCACAAACGGAGCGCAACATAAGTTATATTTATTTAATTTATAGCTTGTATAAAAAATTATCACATCCCCAATGCAATCATAATCCAGCTTGGATAACCCATCACTAAAAAAATTCTTGTTAACCTACCATACTCATCTATTTGGAAATCTCAAGAAAATATGTTATCCCCAGTTTGCCTCTCCATGAACAATTGTATTAGAGCATTGACATCTCACTGTTCAATTTTTTGTCTT
Organism: Phalaenopsis hybrid cultivar; assembly: GCA_002079205.1. Taxonomy (NCBI): domain Eukaryota; kingdom Viridiplantae; phylum Streptophyta; class Magnoliopsida; order Asparagales; family Orchidaceae; genus Phalaenopsis; species Phalaenopsis hybrid cultivar. The sequence goes on along the minus strand of JXCR01073585.1, from coordinate 96,810 downwards.
CTTTCTCTTTGAATGAAATTAAATGCATCTCTCTTAGTGCATTCCAAATTCTCCACATCACCAACCTCCGTGGCAGTGAAATTATATGCATGTGTTTCTCTGATCCCTGAACCTGTCATTGATCTCAACACATCTGCATTCAACTCACTTATCCTTCTGCTGGAACAAAGAAGATGCTTATCACCACTTTCAGCCAAAAGGATGATTGTGATTTTCAATGAATTTCGTCACTGTCCAATTGCCTTCGAGATCAACAAAAAATCGAACTATGGTCTTACAACCAGTCCTCATGTCTGCTTTTTTGAACTTAACTGTGACCATGCTGTTAAGCTCTTTATTGTAGCCAGCTTTTCCATAAATATAATCTTTTGATCCTTGAGTTTCTTGGAGTTCGGCCAGTAGGNAGAAACATACTAATAAATAAATATTAGAAGCCCATAACGAGCGTCCTTCCTATGAACTTCATGGGACAACAATGAAATAATTAAGCCAGATCAATAGAAGCAAAGAAAAAATGGCCTCAAAGAAAAAATTTTTGCCTAAGATGTGAATCGTTGAGATTTCAGTTATTAGGATAAATGCTTATTGAAAATAACAAAATTGAAACTTTCACATATATAACCTCTAAATTTTAAAAAATAGAAAAAAACTTAGACTGCAAATAAGTTTTGTGACAACCTTTTGGTTTGTTGAAGAAAATCCACAAGAACTGGCTTCAGAGAGAACTGCCTTTGACGGGAGCGAGAAGATCCACAAGAACTGGCTTCAGACAGAGAAGATCTGGCTTCAATCGGAGAAGAACCGGCTTTAACGGTAACGAGACGAGAATATCTTGCTTTGACGGTAACGAGAGTAGAAGATTTCACTTCGACCGCAGCTAGAGGAGAAGATTCGGCTTTGAGGAGAACGAGAGGAGAAGATCCGGTTGCGATGGGAGCTAGGGTAGCATATACGGCTTCGACGACAGCAAAGGAGAAGATCCAGCTTCAAGGAGAGCGAGACGACGAGATCCAACTTCGACGAGAGACCGAGGACAAGATCCGGCTTCGACGGGAGGGCGAGGAGGAAGATACGGCTTCGAACAGGGAGAGAGGTCGCGGAAGAGGAAGGAAAAAGGAAAAATGCTAACGGGAGAGGCCAAGGTCGCGGAAGAGGAAGATACGGCTTGGAACAGGAGTTAATGTGGTAAAAAAAATTGCGAAAAAACACAGTTTTAAATAATCTATCAAAAAGTGCGAACCAAACGGTATGGAGGCGTTTTCAAAATGCCGCCCGCACTTATAAGCTGCCCCAAACGGACCCTAAGTTAAGTGTTAGGAATTATGTGTTTGGAGTCATGTTTTTAAGTGTGTTAGTGTTTATGTCTTGTGTTTACTGTTTTTGTCACTTAAAGTGTGTTAGTGTTTATGTCTTGTGTTTAGTGTTTGTGTCACTTATATGTTTAATTGTAAAATGTGTGTTAAGTGTTGTCTTGTGTTTAATGTTTGTGTCACTTTTGTGTTTAATTGTAAATGTGTGTTAAGTGTTTTCGTTTAGTGTTTGTGTCACTTATGTGTTTAATTGTAAATGTGTGTTAAGTGTTTTGTACTTACGTTTATGTCTTGTGTTTAATGTTTGTGTCACTTATGTGTTTAATTGTAAATGTGTGTTAAGTGTTTTGTACTTAGGAAAATTTTCCTATCTAAGACTATTTGGAGAGAGAACTAAATGTTAAATGTGTTTGTACTTGTTTGTGAATTAATATAAGTTTGTTTTGGGAAAATTTGTGTAATTTTTTGCCTCGAATTAAATTATTTATNGCCTTCCAAGAACTATACCAGTAAACTATAAATATAAACACCCCAAACAAAATGACAATACCACAAACACAAGGACAACCCTAATCTAACATAAAACTAGAGATCATTACAAACTCACTTGATCTTCAAAGTCCAGGCTGAATGATGGGTGTAATTCCTCCATCATCTCAATGTTCCTGGAGACATCCACCAAAATATTTCTTCAGCTGCAATAGAAGAGTACGTAGGCATGAAATATTTTTATGCTGGCGGGAAATTGTTTGGGTTTCGGTCGGGCCGGGTTTGTGTATTCATTTAGCCTGATTTCGTCGGTGGGCCCGACTTTTTCACGTGGCGGCATTTGATTGTACTACGCACGTAACTCTACGTGGGTAGTACTGAGACAATATTTCTTCGTCATTAACATGTATACTAACGACTATCCCTAATAAACTTGATTATTATGCTTTGATGATAGCTCTAGGCGGTGTTTGGCGGCAACAAGGATTTACGTCAACTAGGATTTATTAAATCCGATAAGTCTAATGAATATCAAGAGCTTAAATGGAGCTAGAGCAAATAAAGGAATAATTTCTTAAATCTGACTTGCAATTGAATTTATTAAATTCAAATATAGAAAAAGAGAAAAGAAAATAGAAGGTGAAAAAAAATTGATTTAATCTATTAATAGAATGCTGCCAATAGTCATAAAAATATGCTACAAAATTCAACAGTATTTTGGAATTTCACTGCCTTCTTACGACGCCGTAGCCTTATCCGCGGTCAAATTTTCCGCTCCCATTAATGGGAGCTCCTGCCGGCAATGGAGTCGGGGCTTCGATCGGCGGGAAGAAGGAGTCGATCCCACCTTACGTGAGGGCGATATCCGGTTCTATTGGTGGGATTATGGAGGCGTGTTGTCTTCAACCGATCGACGTTATCAAGACAAGGCTGCAGCTGGATCATAGCGGCGCGTACCGCGGAATCGCCGACTGCGGGAAAACAGTAGCACGGACGGAGGGCGTTCGTGCGCTTTGGAAAGGCTTGACCCCCTTCGCCAGTCACCTCACTCTCAAGTATGCCCTCCGAATGGGCTCCAATGCTCTCTTCCAGTCCGCGTTCAAGGATTCGGCTACGGGAGATTTGTCCCAACGTGGCAGATTGATGTCCGGTTTCGGGGCTGGTGTGCTTGAGGCCCTCGTCATTGTGACCCCCTTTGAGGTAAGGCTTCCATTGAAACTACTTTCCATCAATCAACTATATGCATCTCGTTTATTACTTTTTATATGTTAGAATTTTCATCCTCTGGTGTTTCTTTTGATTTAATGGAGCAACAATGTGACATGTCTTGCCGTGTGTGATTCCAGTAATTGGCGTGATTTTTTGCTGTTTTGGAAAAAGTTTCACGAGAGTTCAGATTGGACACAGTTTTATGATGGTTTAATGTGGTTTGTTTGGTGTCTTTTTTCTAGGGCATTGGTTTTTTGGTTGTGGGTCAACTGCATTGACTGAAAATTTGGTGACATGCTTCTTGAAATGCTCATATAAGATTGGATGATGCTTGTGTCTCGAAAGTGCTGTATGATTGCTTGATTCCAGTGATAATTTCTGGCAGTGAGCATTGGCAAAACATACTGGTTTCTTGTATTTCTTATTGTGAAGGTTGTAGTGAATGAGCTTTGGAACATAGATTTTGTGCTTATTCTCAAGTTAGAATAAAGGATTTTGATTGTCAATCTTTCTGTATATGCTTAGAGATATTTAAGGGCTGTCTGGTAACAGCTTTAGTAATCCTGTAAAACCAGATTTACTAAATCCTGCCAGAAGATATAGATCTAGGAAAAAAATGAGGAATTGAGAAGAAATTGAATTTACTAAATCTATGACTTCAAATTTCCCCTTTTTGCTATCTAGTAGATTTAAGTTAAATCACACTTATCCGTTACCAGACAGCCCCTTAGCGTCGTAGTGAACTTTCACATGATTCNTCGTTTATTACTTTTTATATGTTAGAATTTTCATCCTCTGCTGTTTCTTTTGATTTAATGGAGCAACAATGCGACATGTCTTGCCGTGTGTGATTCCAGTAATTGGCGTGATTTTTTGCTGTTTTGGAAAAAAGTTTCACGAGAGTTCAGATTGGACACAGTTTTATGATGGCTTTATGTGGTTTGTTTGGTGTTATTTTTCTAGGGCATTGGTTTTTTGGTTGTGGGTCAACTGTATTGACTGAAAATTTGGTGACATGCTTCTTGAAATGCTCATATAAGATTGGATGATGCTTGTGTCTCGAGAGTGCTGTATGATTGCTTGATTCCAGTGATAATTTCTGGAAGTGAGCATTGGCAAAACATACTGGTTTCTTGTATTTCTTATTGTGAAGGTTGTAGTGAATGAGCTTTGGAACATAGATTTTGTGCTTATTCTCAAGTTAGAATAAAGGATTTTGATTGTCAATCTTTCTGTATATGCTTAGAGATATTTAAGGGCTGTCTGGTAACAGCTTTAGTAATCCTGTAAAACTAGATTTACTAAATCCTGCCAGAAAATATAGATCTAGGAAAAAAATGAGGATTGAGAAGAAATTGAATTTACTAAATCTATGACTTCAAATTTGCCCTTTTTTGCTATCTAGTAGATTTAAGTTAAATCACACTTATCCGTTACCAGACAGCCCCTTAGTGTCGTAGTGAACTTTCACATGATTTGTTTTGGTCAGCTCATGAAGAATAGGGCATACTAACTACTTTAGTAAAATTATGCTATTCTGTGATTGAACACATCATCTTATGCATATCTCCTAAAATGCTTCCTTGGATTGGAGAAACTTCGATTGCCCCGCCCTGTGGAATTGATTTTTCCTAGGTTGGAGTACAAAAACTATGTGGAGTTAGTAATATCAAACTTCATTGTAGTTTAGGAATGCAATAGTATAACGATTCTTACTAAGGGGATGATGACCACGAGAATGGTAATATTTTTTCTGTGATGAAGCTGGTTGAGATAGATTGAAAATGATAATATTTTCATGATAGAATGTAATACCTATAGAATGCATAAACCTATAGAATGCATAAAATAAATTGTTGACAAAATTAATATGGAGAGATTAGGAAGGTAAAAAAAGGTTGACTAAAGGTAACACAATCCTTAGGTATGCAAAATTATCGTGTAAATAGAGTTAACATGCCATGCAACAATTAATTGGAAAGAATGGAGAGTGCGGGTTCTTAAAGCAGGCCTCAGTTCTTGTGATAAGGCTAATGATGATATTTGGAATGGTGAAATTGGAAAGGATAGGGCACTTCAGATTCTACGAAAATAATTCTTCCTCGTCATGAAATAGTTTCTGTATGATTTCACAACCAAGTATTTCTATAGGAGCGCTACATAATATGTGCTTTGCAGTACAGGAATCTTTCTTGAACATTCTTTACCAAGGGAAATATCATTTTGTGGTTTCCTAGTTTTATGCTCCACCTTGCTTGAAAATAATAAAACTTAATTTTCTCAAATTTTTTATAACGAAGAAAGCTGCCAGGGATAATGTGTGGATGGGTTGTTGATTTATTCGCTAGTTGTTACATTTATGTGATCGCAAACTTGATTAACTGTAATGCTGTTTTTTTTCCATGAAATGTTTCAATCAATCCTTCCAAATATTGAATTTTTGAAATACAAGCCTTATTGACTTTTTAAAATGTAAATTGAATTATAAATGCACTCTATTTATGCCAACTCATGATTGTGGACTGTCATATTTTGCATTTAACTGCAGTTTTTGCCTAGCACCTCTTTTCCTCCTTTAATTATTATCTTCTAAACAATAGTGTGCCACCTTGCTTTTGCTGTTCATGTCTATATAACTTCAAGAGAGCGCTTTGAGACAATTTTCTTCTTATCTTATTGAAGATCACATACTTGATTAACTGTAATGCTGTCTTATCTCCATTAAATGTTTTCAATCNTCGTTTATTACTTTTTATATGTTAGAATTTTCATCCTCTGCTGTTTCTTTTGATTTAATGGAGCAACAATGCTACATGTCTACCCGTGTGTGTGATTCCAGTAATTGGCGTGATTTTTTGCTGTTTTGGAAAAGTTTCACGAGAGTTCAGATTGGACACGGTTTTCATGATGGTTTTATGTGGTTTGTTTGGTGCCATTTTTCTAGGCCATTGGTTTTTTGGTTGTGGGTCAACTGCATTGACTGAAAATTTGATGACATGCTTCTTGAAATGCTCATATGAGATCGGATGATGCTTGTGTCTCGATAGTGCTTTCCAGTGATAATTTCTGTAAGTGAGCATTGGCAAAACATGCTGGTTTCTTGTATTTCTTATTTTTGAAGGTTGTAGTGCATGAGCTTTGGAACATAGATTTTGTGCTTATTCTCAAGTTATATAATAAAGGATTTTGATTGTCAATCTTTCTGTATATGCTTAGAGATATTTAAGGGCTGTCTGGTAACAGCTTTAGTAATCCTGTAAAACCAGATTTACTAAATCCTGCCAGGAGATATAGTCAATCCGTGATTTAGGAAAAAAAATGAGGAATTGAGAAGAAATTGAATTTACTAAATCTATGACTCCAAATTTGCCCTTTTTTGCTATCTAGTAAATTTAAGTCAAATCACACTTATCCGTTACCAGACAGCCCCTTAGTGTCGTAGTGAACTTTCACATGATTCGATTTGGTCAGCTCATGAAGAATAGGGCATACTAACTACTTTAGTAAAATTATGCTATTCTGTGATTGAACATATCATTTTATGCATATCTCCTAAAATGCTTCCTTGCATTGGAGAAACTTCGATTGCCCTGTGGAATTGATTTTTCCTAGGTTGGAGTACAAAAACTATGTAAAGTTAGTAATATCGAACTTCATTGTATTTATGGAATGCAATAGTATAACGATTCTTACTAGGGGAGAATAGGGGATGATAGCCACGAGAATGGTAATATTTTTTCTATGATGAAGCGGGTTGAGATAGATTGAAAATGATAATATTTTAATGATAGAATGTAATACCTATAGAATGCATAAAATAAATTGTAGACAAAATTAATATGGAGAGATTAGGAAGGTAAAAAAAAGGTTGACTAATGGTAACACGATCCTAAGGTATGCAAAGTTATTGTGTAAATAGAGTTAGCATCCCATGCAACAATTAATTGGAAAGAATGGAGAGTGCGGATTTTTAAAGCAGACCTCAGTTCTTATGATAAGGCTAATGATGATATTTGGAATGGTGAAATTGGAAAGGACAGGGCACTTCAGATTCTACGAAAATAATTCTTCGTCTTCATCAAATAATTTCTATATGATTCTAAAACCAAGTATTTCTATAGGAGCGCTACATAATATGTGCTTTGCAATACAGGAATGTTTCTTGAACATACTTTATCAAGTGAAATATCATTTTGTGGTTTCCTTGTTTTATGCTCCATCTTGCTTGAAAACAATAAAACTTAATTATCTCAAATTTTTTATTTTGAAGAAAGCTGCCAGGAATAATATGTGGATGGGTTGTTGATTTATGGCTAGTTGTTACATTTATGTGATCGCAAACTTTATTAACTGTAATGCTGTATTTTTTCCATGAAATGTTTCGATCAATCCTTCCAAATCTTGAATTTTTGAAATACAAGCCTTATTGACTTTTTAAAATGTAAATTAAATTATAAATGCACTCTATTTATGCCAACTCATGATTGTGGACTGCAGTTTTTGCTTAGCACCTCTTTTCCTCCTTCAATTATTAGGTTCTGCACAATAGCGTGCCACCTTGCTTTTGTTGTTCACATCTATATAACTTCAAGGGAGCGCTTGGAGACAATTTTTTTCTTATCTTATTGAAGATCACATGCGTGATTAACTGTAATGCTGTCTTTTCTCCATTAAACGTTTTCAATCAATCCTTCCAAGTATTGAGTTTTTAAAATGTAAATTAAATAATAATTGCACTCAATTTATGCTAACTCATGATTGTGGACTATCATGTTTTACATTTAACTGCAGTTTTTACTTAGCGCCTCTCTTCCTCCTTTAATTATTAGTTTCTATACAATAGCGTGACCCACCCTGCTTTCTTCTTGATTATCTCCTTGAAGATATGAGGAGCACTGTCCAATTTTTGCTTGATTCTTGTCGAGTGAAAACATTAATCAATGGCTGTTTTTACCTCTTCATAGACATAAAGGCTAACAAATATACTCTTATATTATTTGCAGAAAACTAGGAAGTCACTGTGTTTTTTGAAAGTGTTGATGATTTCTTCCCTTCCCTGCGTTGAAAGTTTCAAACATGGAGCCAATTTTATGTTTTAAATTAATAAATCAAGGCGTGAAGTTGATTTTAGGAGCTAAACATTTTTGGAATTAATCAGGGTGTGGTTACTATTGACAATTTCTTTTTCTTGTTTGGCCTACCAAGAATCTTAGGCTATGCTTAGAAGCTAGGAATTTGAGTTTAAGGAAATGAAAAAAAAAAAGAAAACAATCATAAAAGATTTAAAACCTTAAATTCAATGGTTATGGATCCTTAACCAATTCACATTTATTTTTTCTTTTTAAATTAATTTCAAACTAAATAAAGCCTTAAGGTCCCATCTCTTTTTCAAAATGTTAGTAAGGAGAATGGTTTGGAAATGCATTTTTTTTTCTAAGTTTTTGCTAAGATATAACTACAGTTTATTTGGAAGGGTTGTTGAGATGCTACATTCAGACTTGTTGCAGCTTGTTTGCTTAAATAAGTTGTACTGACTAGCTGACAATGAAACTTACATGGATCTGGTTTTGGATTGAATGAAATATAGTGCTAGGATTAAGAAAGGAAGAAATGGAAATTATGGCTAAATGAAGATTCAAATGAACCCTTGGAACGCTTCAGAAATGTGTAGCTTTGTGAGGTCTTTATCAGTAGTCTTTTGAGAGGTTAATCTCATATTTATAGGGAAGAAGGGGAACAAATAAGGTCAAATTCATCTTACCCATGTCCCCAACACTTCAAACTATTTAGAACTTATAAAGAAACTAACTATTGATAATCAGTCAACAACCCTCATTGCCATAAGGGTGCAGCTGCATTGCCATTTGCCTCCCTTTGATAAAAGTAACATGTGTTTGATTATATAGCAGTGGACTTGCAGCGCTGACATTGTCACATGATTTTTAGGTCATACAATAAAGAATGGCTATTGATATGAAACTTATAATGCTTACAAAATATGTAAAATAATTAGATTAAATATTGATCTTGTTAATATATCTGCATAAGCATATTTCTGAAGAAATTTTGATTGTGTTTCTTGTTTTTCTTAACTTCAATTTTTTCTTAACATTACTCAATCAATACACATATCTAAAATAAACTCATAATAGTTAATCTAAGCCTTGAGCTCAAATTCATGATGAATATGCATTCCACATTGAATTTCTGAGTCACAAGCTCTGAGATTTTTATTACTACTTTGTTTATTATCACCCCCCAATAGTCAATAGACAATAAATACTCTCAAATATACATTTATCATCATCAAAATCAAATGTAAATCAAATTTGTGCTTATTAGCAATCTCCTAATTTTCATGATGATAAATCTTTGTTGTTGGAACGTAAGGTGAGATGCAAATAATCTTGCGTTTAATCATTGCAAGATTATATAAATTTATATGGTTGGATTACTCAAATTTATGTGTTAGGATAGAAATAAGTATCATGTCATAAACCCATTATAGCACTTTAATTTCTCCATTATATGCTCACATACTACATTTCATTATTTATCCCTCTTTGGCAATGTTTAATAGAATGTAAAAAGTTGATACCAAAATCAAGAGTCATTTATACAATCAAGTACAGAGGTACAACATGAGAAGAAAGATATTAATAAATAATTCAAATTGATATATCAATAAAGGAAGAAAATCAATTCAATATTGGCTATAATCTAAAAAATAAAGTAAGCCATAAAGAACAAATTAACACTATCAAACAAAAAGAAACTTAATGAAGGTATAATAATATAAACAATGAATAAGATGAAAAATAATGAGAAAGATGGTCAGGAAGTGAGTGATTTTTGTGAGAAAAATTGAAATTCAGAATTAGTTTTATTTTAGAATTAAGATCTATCCTACTAAGTTGTATCCTAACTTTAACAAAAATGTTCTTCGGATAAGAGCTTACTAAAATATGTCTATGAATTGATGCCTAGCCTAGCTCCAATATACGTCACCTAAACATTTTTTCTATTAACATGATTGTTAATGGAGTCGATATTTTAAATTATTTAAAATATTAGATCATTTCAACGGTATGAAAGTCTTAAATGGTGGCTACCACAATATCCTAAACGGGAGGGTACTACGAAGTTATGAATAGAAAATATTAGATCATTTCGACGATATGAAAGTCTTAAATGGTGGCTACCACAATATCCTAAACGGGAGGGTACCACAAAGTTATGAATAGAAGCTATTATAAAATCCTAACTAATGTTACGACAAAAATTTACAATGAAAACTACAAAAATATCCAATGGTGGTTGATTAGGGCTGCAAATGAATTTAGTCAAATCGAGCTCGAGCTATTTAACAAAAACCAGTTTAAACTCGGCTTGAGCTCAATTTGAGCTTCTAGGATAGTGCTCATGTTTAATTCGTTTAAATTTCTTTTTTTTTCAAGTGTACTTTTAGTTTTACTTGAGCTTGGTTCATTTAATGGTTAACTCTTTTATCCTTCATGTGTTGAACTTGTTAAATCTTACCCGTTTTTTTTTAAAGGGTGGCTAGTTTAGCCTTTATCTAATCGAGCTTGTTATGGTTCAAATGAAATTTTAATGTAAGAAAAAAATATTTTTTTAAACTTCAATTTAGTTTTAGTAACTATTTTAAAAATGCATTAAGTTTTTGCAATTTTGTTTTGTTTTTCAAACTATATAAAAGGTATTATTTTAGAGTCATAATAGTCGAGGGCTAAACTGTTACGCCCAGTACGCAGTGTGTCCCTCTTGGACCGGTTAATTGCAATCTCATCGGCCCATAGAGAGTTCGCCCTTATCGCGGGAAGAAGGGGAGGGAGCCGGGCGAGGCGAAGAGGATGGAAAGGAAGGAGTTGGGTTCACTAAGGTCATAATCACATATTTAAGGAAGAGAAATTGATGAGAGTTTGGAGGGAAGTTTAGAAGAAAATTTTCAAATGCTGTATGAGGATTCTATTAAGGGGGAACCTAGGGTTTGTTTTATTTTTTCATGCATGTTTTTTGTGCCTGTTGTTTGCTTTCTTCTTGTGGCGTTCCTAGCGACATCTAGAGTGTGGGAGAGAGAATTGACTTCTTGAATGATAGATTAGCCTTGTATCTTGCTTATTTTCCTTTGATTTTTGTAAGAACAGCTCTTGTGTTTTCTTCCACATATTTATTGTGATTCGTTGTGGCTTGTCGCTAATTTCGGTGCTTAGGCGTACCGAATTGGTAACAAAGCATAAATCTTGGTGGGATGACAACAAAGAAAGTTGATGTGCTTGTCAAATCAAATCAGGAATAGAAGAGAGGTTCGCTAACATGGAGAACATGATTTCTTCCATTGAAAGTCGAATGGAGGATGAATTAAGCATGGGAGAATGATAAAAAAGCTTATGGAGATGTATGTCAAGGTCGTGTCAATCGTTCGAGTTGTCAATTCTAACCAAGGGTTGATCAGGGAATCCTTGGCGAGGTCAAAAGGTAAGGAGATTGAGCGAGAAGATAATGAAGAAGACCTCATATACCTACAAGATTGTCCCTCAAGAACTCCGAAAGGAGGGGGAGTGGAGACTTCCGATGGAGGGGGATGGGCCGGAAATTGGATGGAGGGTGTAAAGGGCATAGAAGAGCACGATGGAGGAAGAAGGGATTCGAAAGTGGGATATGCCTATAACCGAAGGAGGGAGTTCCACCATAAACACTTCGGGGGAAATAACAAAGGAAGAGGAGGTTGCTGTGGAGATGCAAGGAAACTAAAGATGTCAATTTTCGAAGGGGATGATGCTTATGAATGAGTGTATCCCGTGGAGTGATACTTTGCTATCAATGAGTTGACCGAAGAAGAGAAACTCATGGCAGCGGGATTATGCTTGGAGGGGAAGGCTTTAGCGTGGTTCCAGTGGATGAGAGGCAAGGTATCCGATACACTCATGGGAGAAGTTTAAAGATTTCTTGTTGCAACGTTTCCAAGCCATTCACGACGGAGACCTACACGAGCAATTCTATATTCTGACTCAGGAGAGGACAGTTATGGAGTACCGAGATAAATTTGAGCTCTTATCAGAGAGTCCAAGGGGATTGCTAAGGGAACTTCTTGAAAGGCCTGAAACCCGACATACATGCGGTCATCTGCCCCTTGATACCATGTGGATTAAGGGAAATAATGGATTCCAACTCACCGAGATGATGGAGGAAGAGAGACACGTGAAGAAGATTGGTAAAGGCGATAACACCGAGGAATTCTATAAGAGCACCGTGATAACCACGCACCGAAGTCCCAGATTGTGTCATTTCAGACAAAAAATAGGTGAAGAAGATTGGCGAAGGCGACAACACCGAGGAATTCTATAAGAGCACCGTGATAGCCACGACACCGAAGTCCCAGATGGTGTCATTTCAGAAAGAGACGCTGAAGGAAAAGAGTACCAGACTTTGTCAAGCGCTCACAGATGCAGAAGTGCATGACCGAAGAGCCATTGGATTGTGTTAATGTTGTGACGATAAATACACCCCCAGGACACCGTTGCAATGAGCTCTTTTAGTTCAGGAGGAGGATACAGAGAGTTAGGAATCAGAAGAGAGAGAAGCATCTGCATTTGAATGTGGCGGAGGTGCCCCTCAATTCGCTGGTGAGATTTACTCTGAAACACACCATGAAGGTGAGGCGATGGATCGGGGAACAACCAATTATGGTGTTGGTGGATAGCGGGACCATATAACTTTATTTCAAAACAGGTTGTGGAGAATCTATAGTTGAAACTGGTGACTACATGGGGCTTTGGCGTCATGATGGGGACAAAGGAGAAGAAAAGTTGAGGAATTTGTAAGGGGTTGGTTCTGACACTACATACAGAGAGTGAGGAATCAAAAGAGAGGAGCATCTGCATTTGGATGTGGCGGAGGTGCTCGTCAATTCGGTGGTGGGATTTACTACGAATCACACCATGAAAGTGAGGGGATGGATCGGGAACAACCAATTATGGTGTTGGTGGATAGCGAAACCATATAACTTTATCTCAAAACAGGTTGTGGAGAAGTTATAGTTGAAGCCAGTGACTTGGGACTTTGGTGTCATGATGGGGACAGAGAAGGAGGAGAAAAGTTGAGGAATTTGTAAGGAGTTAATTCTGACACTACATGTGGTGGTCGCAAAAGTGTCGCGAAAGTGCCGCGAATTTGAAAATGGTGACTACATGGGGCTTTGGCGTCATGATGGGGACAGAGGAGAAAAGTTGAGGAATTTGTAAGGGGTTGGTTCTGACACTACATGTGGTGGTCGCAAAAGTGCCGCGAAGCGAGCGATCACTTCACGCAAGTATATGTGTTCAAGTAATATGCAATTTTAAAGGAGTATCGTCTATCGTTCCCACGAGGACGCTTGTTAAGAAATCAATTTGAAAAAGTCAAAGCTATAGTTTACTAGCTATTCAAGCCTAGTTCGTCGAGTTCTAAAAGCAATCAAAGAAAATCCTGTTTAGTAGATTTTGAAGAAACAAAGCAAAATAAAACGTGGATCAAAGTTCGTTGGTGTTTTTTCAATATTGATGAGGATCGTGCATTTGTGTTTTAGGCGTGACACTTAGCTTGATTTTCATACAAATTTCTTTTTCGTGATTTTTGTCAAACAAGAATATTAAAACAGGTTGTGGAGAAGCTAGAGTTGAAGTTGATGACTACATGGGGCTTTGGCGTCCCGATGGGGACAGAGAAGGAGGAGAAAAGTTGGGGAATTTGTAAGGGTTTGGTTCTGACACTACATGTGGTGGTTCTGACATAACTTTATCTCAAAACTGGTTGTGGAGAAGCCATAATTGAAGCTGGTGACTACATGGGGCTTTGGCGTCATGATGGGGACAGAGGAGGAGAAAAGTTGAAAATTTTATAATGGGTTGGTTCTGACACTACATGTGGTGGTCGCAAAAGTGTCGCGAAGCGGGCGGCTACTTCATGCAAGTATATGTGTCCAAGTAATATGCAATTTTAAAGGAGCATCGTGTATCATTTTCACGAGGACGCTTATTAAGAAATCGATTTGAAAAAGTCAAAGCTATAGTTTATTAACTATTCAAACCTAGTTCGGCGAGATCTGAAAGCAATCAAAGAAAATCCTAAGGGTCTGTTTGGCGCAGCTGCAGCTGTGCTGTCCCAGGAAGCTGCTGCGGGGAAGCTGGCTGGTTGTTTGTTGTAACTGTTCATGGAAAAATGACTATTCTGCCATGTTTAGTTAAACTGTTTGGAACAGAATAATGATAGTCTTATATATGATACATCAGAAGCAGAAATTCACTTTACAAGCTAAACATGTAAAAAATTAAATTTAGCTTATCTACAACAGCGAACTTCAAATAAACGGGACAAAGTTGATATTACTCCTTTTCCAGATAACATGATAATGTTGCAAGAAGTGACCATAACTAGTTGGAACAAAGCTGCACAATGATAAACATCAACCAAAAATAGTTGTCATGTGTACACAACATGATGAAAAACCACTCTTAAGTAGTTAGGATATGTTTGCTAGATAAAAATAATGACTTCACCATGCTCTGGGTTATGCTGAGCAAAGCTGAAGATACACTAATATTTTCCATCTCAAGTCAATGCATCAGAGAAACAAAAATCCAACAGCCCTAAGTTAAAATGGAATGTCAAAAATTAGAATCAAAGGAAAAACTAGCTTTGATACTATGCTAAGTTCACCTATGATCTTGATTTGGACTTCCCGAGCTCCCATAAGCACTTCCGTGATCACAATTATAAAGTGAAAGGGAAGATACAATATATAAGTCCAAACATAAGTTGGCACACACAATTTCATCACTCCAAACAAATGGAACATAAAATCTCCATGTAATTGCCTTTCAATCAAAGCGAGGAGACAGAAAACCTCAACTGGAACTAACATAAAGAGAAAAAAATTAACTATACTCAATAGAAGCTTTGGACCTGGGAGAAACCCCATATTTCGTCCAATCCCTCCTGCAAATTTAATTTCCAAAGCGAGCCTGAGGATCCCAGAGACCTAAACCTTCTACATGTCATGGAGAATGAAATAATAGACTCGAGAGGAAGAAGTAGGAGGATGAAAATGAGATGATCTCCATCCATATGAATTATGCTTGAGGGGCAGCTGTAAGAGGGAGGAGATGAAGAGAAAGATGAAGATGGGAAAGAATGCCATGGCGTTCGTCCTCGGGATTCGCTAATGGAAGTGGACCGACGAAGCGCTTCGTTGATGGCAAGGGAGCTTCGTTGAACCAGGATCGCAGGAATCGGAGGGCACCTGCGTAAAATGTCGAAGGAGAGAAGCAGGGCCGTGGGGTTGATCTCGCGGCCCGCTTTTTCCTCAGATTCGTAGCCGCCGCATAAGAAACGTCGCCCCAAACAGATTTTTTCGGCGGTGTCCCGCCGCACCGCGCAAAGAAAGCTGCGCCAAACGAAGCCTAACTCTAGTAGATTCTGAAAAAAACAAAACAAAATAAAACGTGAATCAAAGTTTTTTGTTGTTTTTTTAATTTTGATGAGGATTGTGCATCTGTGATTTAGGTTTGACACTTGGCTTGATTTTCATACAAATTTTCCTTTCGTGATTGTTGTCAAATAAGAATATTAAGTTTTTTTCTTAAGCCTATGCCTATTCCCTAAGAAGATTTGGATTTCCAGAAAGATAGTTCTTTCTATCTTTATGGCGTCCCTAATAAATTCAGATCTCCTTTTATTGGTTGTGAGATCCAAAAATAAAATATACTTATTTTATTCGGATCTTGTGGTTAACCTAATCGTTCCATTACGCTTCTGCGGAAGTCGTAGATCATGATGAATTTTTACGCCCTAACTGGTCAAGTTATGAGTAAATGAAGGCTAAAAAGTTAAATAACTTTTATCAAATTAAAATACAGAAAACAATACAAAAAATTAAGAATAAAAATCAATCAAAGAAATCAATCCCAAAAATCACTGAGGCACGAAACATTGTTTAGCTACTCATGGCTCGAGAAAAAGACAGACAATTTCCTTGAAATAAAACTTGCAAGAAACTTTTTTATTGAGATAAAAATAACTTACAACCCTTTAATCTCCTCTCTTCCAAGAACAACACATATATTCTCTCACAAACCTCTTTCAAGAAAACAAGAAAAGGAAATTTGAGAGGAGTTAAGAAATCTCTCTTTAAACCTTAGCCTCCTACTATCTTCTCTCCAAAAGCTCCCTACAATCTCCAAATACAATGTTTTCATAACATGAATTAAAATATTCTTTCCAAATTTGTAAGAATCCTGCACTAAAGTGTTTCCAAATCTAAAATTTTATGCCGGTGTGACCACGCCCGATCGGTGGCGTAATTACGCTTCCTCCTCGAGTTGGGCGGCTTGGTCCTGATAAGCTATGCTAGTCCTGCTGTTGTGCAGGCTTTTTCAATGATTGGGCGTGATCGCGATGGCATGAACATGCTAGTTCCAAGCGTGGCTACGCTTTTTCGGATTTTCGAAAATTTTTTGTTTCGTTCCGATTTTCATGCTTGTCCTTCTGTCGCTTGCAAAATATAATTTCAACCTTTAAAAATCATAAAATCATGTATTTATAGTGGAAAAATTGTTGGAATTAAAGCATAAAAAGTATGAAAATTTGACGCATGTCACATGGCCTACAGGTGGACTTCATTCCTTTAGACAAAGGTGCTGACGTGATTATGGGGATGAAGTAGTTGCAAATATTTGGAGAGATGAAAGTGGATTGGAAGTCCTTGATAGTGGATTTCTAAGTGAAGGGTAGGAAGGTGGTGCTGAGAGGAGATACTAGTTTATGCAAAACTATGGTATCGCTTAAAACCATGGTTAAGTCTATTCAGGGAGCAAAACTGGTTTACTTGGTGGAGTTGTAGAGCATTGATGAGGTTGGAGGTTCAGAGTTTGCAGAAGGTCTGTTTGGGGCACCTGCAGCTTATCCAGCTTATCCTGATAAGCTGCGTATCTGCGGCTGATCCTGAGAAGTTTGCTGGCTGTTTGGTTTGTGCGTTTAGAAAATAGTTGATTCTGGATAAATGATTATTCTGCCTCTGATCTGAATAAGCTATCTAGCTGTTTGGTTTATGCGTTTGGAAAACAACTTATTTGTAGCTGTTATTGGATAAATAACCAAAAAGGGCACGGGAGTATATTATGTATCAAGATTATAATATCTTCTTAAAAAAAAGCTTATTTGCAGCTATTTCAGCTCCTTGCCCATTAGAGGTATCCCAAGGTTGTTGACCTCATTTTGAGGTCATTACTCTTTTCCTTAGGATCCTAGAATCTAGCTCTAGAGGTTCCTATTGACTATCTTAGAAAACTAGTATTGGAATCCATCCCCTTAGAAATTCCAGTCACTTCCTATTTCTCTTGTGATGTCTCGCATTGATGATCTCAAAACCATCATCGTATGGTCGAGTGGTTAAGGACTATCATGTGGAGACTCAAGGAGAAGTTTCCAATAAGATCTCAAGCCCTAGGAAAACCTCTTCAGGACTTTATCATCACACACACACACACACACACACACAAAATGCACAAAATTTACTAAGTTGCACAAGATCGGACTAGAATTGAGCTTAAAGGATGAGTGAAAATGCGAACTTCTTCGGACGACCTCCGATGACGAAATGGACCGCGCTAACGTGTCCGGGACACCAATTTTAGCTAGGAAAGACACCCATATTGTCATAATTCCGCACACGAGCAAATTACACTCAAATCAATAAATTCATCAAAATGACCTCCGACAACGAAATGAACCGTGACATCGTGTCCGGAACGTCAAAATTACCTAAAAAGGACATTTATTTTGCTATGATTAGACGCACGAATAAAAATGTACGAATCAAATTTTATTTTTGGGAAATATTAAATATTTTATATATTTATATTACTACTTATAATATTAATTTTAATCCTAAACTCTATTTATCCCCTCACCCGCGCACTTAACCTTCCACTCGACCCTGCGGCTCAGTCAGACATTTGGCTCGTCCTTGTGCATGCCCTAGATCCCGTGGCTCATCCACGCGACACTCCTCCCCCTCTCGACTCTTCTCCTTCTTCGCGTGGCCGCTCGACATTTCGGTTCTCCAATTGCAAGGGTCGGCACTCCTCCCCCTCCCGACCCTTCTCCTTCTCGAGGCTTTACCGTCTCCTTCTTTATTGTGACGATTCTTTCCTCGTCACTTGATTCGTCCACAAAAATGGTGATAAATGTGGTTGTCCC
Source organism: Phalaenopsis hybrid cultivar (assembly GCA_002079205.1). Taxonomy (NCBI): domain Eukaryota; kingdom Viridiplantae; phylum Streptophyta; class Magnoliopsida; order Asparagales; family Orchidaceae; genus Phalaenopsis; species Phalaenopsis hybrid cultivar. The sequence goes on along the minus strand of JXCR01073585.1, from coordinate 78,547 downwards.
CTCTCATTTCTGCCTATAAAAAGCTTCCTAAAGTAATGTTTTGGGATGTTGACAAATTTTCTAAAAAAAAAAGAGAGAGAGGCTGAGTTTTTTTTGAGTTCCTTCTCGGCTAGTTCCTTGCGTGTTGGGTACTTGGAAGCTTGGTGGCCGCTCCTTTTCTCTCTGTTGTTTCTTTTAGAGAATCTCGAGCAAGGTACTTCCTCTTTTTTTTTTGTTATGTTTCCCTGCTCGACACATGTTGGAGATGTTAAAATAGGGAATGCATGCATGAGGTCTTGTTTTGTCTTAAATGATATTTTATAATGGCATTGACAACAAGTATTGGGCCCTTAATGGTTTTATTGGATCTGATTTAGAAGTTCTATGAGGATTAGTTGTAGTAGCAGTTTAGGAAAAGCATGTTTTGATCCATTTCACATACAAATCTTCTTCTTACACTCCTATTATTTTCTATGTCTATACGCTGAAAGCTGTAGCCTTCTTTCTTTTCTCATTGCTGAATCAATTTATGGTTAAAAGAAGAGTAGTTTTAGAGGAAAGAATTGTTTGTGTTTCTTTTTTTTGTTCGAAATACTTGGGAAGCTACAGTTATGAGCTCCGAAATGATATTTGCTCATCTAGAATTCTTGTTGGAAATGAAATATTGATGCTTTTATTATTATTATTTCTGTCTAAATGTTTGGTGGAGATGATTCTTTGTTTTCCCCATATGGATGGGTTCAGTTTTGGCTCTTTTAGGTTGGATTATAGCTGAAAATGTTTCTTTGTTTTCCCCAAATGGATGGATTTGGTTTTGGCTCTTTTGGGTTGACTTCATGCTGAAAATACTGATCTATTTTTCCCATTTGGTGGGTGCGGTTTTGGCTTAAATTATATTCTTTTCTTTAGCCTTTATATTGAGTTTAATTTGGTTTGAGATAAAGAATTGGTTTGGCTTAAAAGCTTATATGCTGGCTCTCTTTTGCTGGGTTTAGTTGGGCTGAAATTGTGTTTTATTTTTTTTGCCCCTTTGTTGGGCTCAGGTTTACTGGTCATGATTCCTTGTCTTGCCCCTTTGCTGGGCTCGGTCTATCTATCTCGGTTCTCTGTTTTTGTCCCACCTTGTTGGGCTTAGTTTGGTTGGAAGTTCTTCATATAACGTTCCTCCTGGGATTGTTATTGATAATCAAGTTTGTCATCCCAAATATTATGAGTTCAATGTGTGCTTCTATGTTGGAATGTTTGATGGAAGCTGATCAACTCGTTATTATGTCTTGTTTGATAAAAATGGCTTCAATCTCGATAATTTATGAGAGTTTGTTCATTCATTCTCTTATGTATGTTAAAAGAGCATAATAACAATGTTGTGGTGGCTTTCTCTTGCTGCCCCTACCCGTGAGCTTTTGTCCTATTTCCTGTCCTTAATCGCGGCTTATATTGGAGCATGGTCGTGCTTTTTCTGGCTTCTACCTGTGAGTTTGTTATGAGGTTCGGCTGTCTCTTTTCTTGGCCTTACCCGTGAGCCCCTATCTTCTTTCTTATCTATCCCGTGAGCCTGTTGAGGATTATTCAGGCTCATTTTGCCCTGGCTGGGAGCACTTCTATATTCTTTAAATTGGTGTTACACTTATACAATTGTGAAAAACTTTTAATGAGGGGTGGAATTGAATGGATTTGATACTAGCAGGATTTTTGGAAGTCCAGAAGGTCTCCCTCTATGGATTATTCTCCTTTATTTTGTGAAATATGAAAAGCTCTTACTACATTTCGAGAAATCATAAAGTTTAGAAATTCATAAGATTGTCGTTTGGGAAGAGTTTGGAGGTTCGACATTAAAATTTGGATAATATAATGCTACATTTGAGTTCAGGCTTGGGTGTGTGAATATGTAGACAGTGGTAAAGTTTTTATACAATTGTCACATTGATTGGGGCCCGTTCCGATCTGTTCGAAACAAGATTTGGAAACGATACCCTTTTTGGGTTGATCCATTTATAAAATTTGAGAAAATGATATCCTACTTGAATTGATTCAAGGATCTTGGGTCCTCCTTTTCAGATCTTTTCGTTATAAGTTTTGAGGGTTGATTCACCATTCGTCTTTTTTATCTTTTGGGTGGATCAGTTACTCCTCTCTCTCATCCGTATTTTTATTCTTTTTTTCCTTGCTTTTTAGTTCGGTTTTCGGTGCTTATGTCTGACACATATATATAACCTTTTGCTATATATGAATGAATATTTTGCTATTTTCCTATTATATTTTGATTGTACGACCCAATCCTAAGAGAACTTGTGATCAAGAGAATGTGGATATTATCTTTGCTGCCCATGGAGATGGTAACAATGATTTTGTTCAGATGAAAAAAAAAAGAAATTTAGAAAAGGAATGCGGCAATATCGGGAAAGTGAAAGTTGATTAAAAATTTGCGGCAATGCAATCATGAAGGCTGCCATAATCGGACTAGTTTGTGGCATTGCAGCGATGAAAGGTACAACAATGGAAAATATTTACGGCATTGTAGCGGTCAAGGCTGCAACAATGGAGAAGGAAGGCCAAGAAAATTGCAAGTATGGCCTAAGGAAAAAAAAAAATCCAAGACCATTGATTTCATGATAAGAACTGGAAAATAGTTGATTGTGTTTCATTCTAACATTTGTGTAGAATTTATTAAACCTAGGACAGCTTCTAATAAAAAGTAATGTGAAACAAGAATTATGATTAACTGCAAATAATTATAACTGTCATTATTGATTGGTGAGCACCCAACAAGGATCCCACAAATCCATGGATTGGCAATACAGAGGAAGAATTAAGGTATAGACGAGGGTGGAAGAGAAGGAGGTGCAGGTCTAGATGATGCAGAAGCTCTAGATGTTTCACCATTAGTAGTTTTGATTAGTGTATCATTTGTGCAACTAAATTTTTTGCCTTAATTTTAAAGAGCAGTGTGAGGTTTTTTAAGGAACCATTCTCAATTAGAAAATTTCTTAATCTTGCTTTAGAAGCTTCCTTCAAACCATAAATGCATTTTTAAGCTTTAAAAAATGGCTAAATCTACCAGGTTGTTCAACTAAATTATCTTTGCCAATAGAACTATTTAGATAAACACTCTTTATAATTAAATGACAGTTTAAATCCTTGAACAAAAGCATAATGTAAGAGTAGTCTAATCTCTCCTTGTCAATAAAACTGTATAGGCAAATACTGTTTACAATTATCCTAAATAGTTTTGATCATTCTATGAGTAGTCTAATTACTTGTTTTCTGCTACTGGTAAAAAAATTTCCTAAAATTCCTTCCCTCTATTTGACTAAAATTTTTGGCAACTTGCCTAACTTGGTTGGTAATATTCATAATTTAATTATGGTGCATTTGCATACATAACACCCAATTCCTGTGTATTTACATGCACAACACCTTAATTTTGCTTTATACATTTATATCACCCAAATCTTTAATATCAATTAAAACATACAAATTTTTTATCTCAAAAAGCGAAATACACCCTTTCATACATAAGTAAGATGATATGTATGTAAAAAATTGAGTTTAGGTGTTAGATATGCAAATCTAAAGGAATTGAGTGGGAACTATGTAAATCTTCCTATCATTATTATGCTTGTTCTTTTCCACAGTTTCTAGGCCACTTTTTTAATGAACTGATTTAGTTCGCCTTGCATAACATCCATAATTTAGCATGCATAGCTTTATTGATGTCCTTGTATTTATTTTAAAAATAGAGCCACGATGATCTAATTCATTTATTAGAGTACCTCTAATTCTTTCCTCTTTTGATGGATCAGTTTTAATCAAGACCTAAGGATGTTTTTTGCATATCTTTATTCTTTAGGAATTTTAGGAGCAAATGTGTCACTCCTTCACTTTGGTTTTCCTTCTTTTCAAGATCCTTGATATCGTTAATCTTGAGCTTATCAAAATTGTTTATATGATCGTCCAAATTCTAATTTCTTAGAGGATCAACAATGGATAATGTATTAATTTTTAATTTTTGGAAATATTTCAGAGATTTATAATTATGTAACTCTTAACATTTATCTGACACTATTCTGAACAAGTCTTTATATGCGATCCAAAAATTTTTATGAGTTTAATTTTTCCAATCAATTGCGTCTTCCAAGTGCCCTTGTGGTTTTTTTATCAGTAGTGGATCAGCTCGGCATTGCTAAGCGGAGCAGTAATGATAGAAAAAGTCTAGAGAGAGCCCCGTTATTCTTAGAAGCGGAAGATCCACTTAAAAAAAAAAAAAGGAAATTTACATAGGTAGCGCACAGTTCTTATGTATTTACATATCTCACACCTAAGTTTTTATATTCACATACATAGCACTTTGGTGCTTTAACCTATACAAGAAAAGGTTTCTTTGACTTTTAAAAGGTGGTAATGGTGCTTTTTCTGATGTGATATTAAAAATTTGAGTGCTGTGTGTGTAAATATAAAGTATAGTTGTGAGATTTGTAAATACTTGAGAATTATTTGCTATATATGCAAATGCCCCAAAAAAAGTACCTAGTGGCACAAACATGCCAAAATTGTCTCCAAGTAGTAATATATATCTAATGTTAAATAAGAAACTACAATTAAGTTATTGTGGAAAATCAATTAAATAGACATTTGAACTAGTTCCTGTAAGAATCTAAGTACCAAACCTTTCTGTATGTAGATTTTTGAATGTATGCTGTGGAAAGCTCGCTGATGCAATTATAAATAGTACAAAATTGCCTTCATTTCATTCCCCTTTCTTCTATAAACTTCAGGTTTTATTTTATATTTCTCACATGATTTAGTATTTTACAGTTTTATATCAACATGTAGTTTACATGTATGCTCAGTTAAAGATGCATGGATTGAAGATATGATTTATGTTAAGGAGATTTGTAAATTTTCTAAGTTGTTGGCCATAAAAACTTCTGAAAGAGCTTTCTTATTAGTATGATCAACACAATTATTTCAAGAGAACTCTGCAGTTGGAAGCATTTGATCTTATATGCTTAAATAATCTCCAATTAGACATTAAAAAAATTAACTCTTTTATGTAAACCATTTATATTTGTCCATCAGACCATATGAAATTGATGCAGTGAAATGTGAGAGATGCATGACAAAGAACCCTTATTTGCGTATCCCTTAATTACTCATAATGCTCTCTTGCTACGATTTCCTTAGGAGAATGAAACATGGAATGAATTTAGGACTTGAGAGGTTTTAATTCTTCGATCTATTAAATCTTGGTATCCGTAATGTAAAGGGAATTTTACATATGTACCGGACAATTTTTATGGATTTACATATCTAACACCTAGATTTTCATATTTACATTTTTAAAAATAAATCTACACATAAAAAGTTGCATTTAACTTTTCAAATGCTGATGAAAGTGGCATTTTTGATGTGATGTTAAAGATTTGAGTGTTATGAATGTAAATATTAGAGTTCAAGTCTTAGAACGTAAATACATAAGAATTGGGTGGTATGTATGTAAATGCTGCTAATATAAAAAATAATTAACAGAAAATGCATTCAACTTAAGGCATCATAACATTCTATAATTCAGTATTCTGTGTAGATATTTCAAGCACTTATAATTAGAATGCAACACAAACATCTGGTGTTACTAAATAATGTCTTTTGTTTCTAATTGTTTGAACAAACCCAAAAATTCATGATTTTAGGTCTTGTATTTCTTTTCAGGAGTTAGTGACTGACCTATGCTACTTCGTGACCTTGCTGGTTTAGTATTTTTCAATGGCAATATAAAAAATCTTTGAGAAATTTGATTATCTAAGAACTAGGATGATGATCATGTATTTTCTAATATGGTTATTATTATTATTTTGTAAATGGTGAGCAATGAATCGTGGAATATTTCAGCACATCAGAAATAAACTACTTGGTGAATTTATGACTAAATTAAGAGAGCTGCATACAACATTTAGTATTAACTTAAGCTGTGGCCCATTTAGAATTACCTCAAGGATTTATAAAAGTTTGGACATTTACACATATATGACACAATTCTTTTACATTTACATATCGTATTTTTTTGTATAACACTCAAAGATTAAACAACAACAACAACAACAAACCTTTATGCCACATACGATTACATGAATCTTTTTTCTCCACTGCGTCCTATTGAGTGTCATATTATCATTTAATTCTAATAGATTAAAATCATTTTTTATACAATATGCCTTGGTCTTTTTAGGTCTACCTCTGCCTTTCTTAACATAAGTTGAATCTAAAACCTCTGCTCTTCTAACAGGATTACAAGATCACCAATAGTCGAATTTTAATGTGACCAAACCATCTAAAACGATTCTCTTTAATATCGTTTGCCACTAGAGCTACACCAACCCTATCACAGATATATTCATTTCGCATTTTTGTCTCTAAATATCAAGCCATCGATCCACCTAAGCATTCTCATCTTAGCAACACTTAACTTTGTTTTATGCTTCTCTTTTAAAGACCAATATTTTGCACCATAGAGCAATGCAGGTCTCACCATCATCCTATAAACTTTTCCTTTTAGTCTAAGCCGTACTTTTCTATCACACAACATGCTCGATGCATTCCTCTACTTCAACCAACCAACTTGAATTATACTAATAATATCCCCATCTACAGCATCATCATTTTGAACAATAGACCTAAGATATTTAAAACGTTCACACCTTTTAATGATTTGATCACCTATAGTTACAACTCTGTCACTAGAGCTACTACTACTAAAATTATATTCCATGTATTCAGTTTTAGATCTACTCAAACGAAGGTCTTTAGAATCTAATGTAGACCTCCATAATTCAAGTTTTTTGAGAACTATTTCTCTAGTCTCATCCACAAGAAGGATATCATCAACGAAAAACATACACCAAGGTACATTCTTCTGTGCATGTCCAATAAAAGCACCCATAACTAAAGCAAAACATGGGCTTAAAGCCGATCCCTGATGTAATCTAATTAAAATAGTAAAATACTTGGTCAGTCCTCTTTCTGTTCGAACTTAAGATTCAACGTCACATCAAAAATACAATTATTACTCCTTTTTGAAATTTTTTCATTTACATAGCTTTATGACACCGAAGTGTTATTAATGTAATATGAAAATTTGGGCGTTAGATATGTAAATATATAAGAATTGTGTGCTACGTATGTGCATTTTGCATAGAAGTTTCATCAATTGAGGTCGTAAAACCTAACAAAATTATGTTAGCCAGCATAAATGCACACGTCTTTAAATGGATGAAAAGCATTCAACACGAAGTGTAGCACTAGTCTTTAGATTGAATTTCTCAATCTCAAGCACTAGAAATCTATAATAATCCATTGATAAGTTTTAATTATTAAGACGTTTATATGTGCAATTATCATAATCAAAACTAAGTGCAAAAGTTCAAATTAAGCTCATGTAGCTAAAATAGAGTTTTAGCCGTTATAAATTTAGTAGGGAAGCATATTCATAATTGAATCAAGAATTGAATGAATTCTATAGAAAGATATCAATCCAGTTGGTAACTCATTTGTACAACTTACCTATTTAAGTCTTATTCTGAGTAACTACATCTTATTTTATATTGGAAGATTTACATACCTCTCAATTCCTATGCATTTACANTTTATTTTATATTGGAAGATTTACATTCCTCTCAATTCCTATGCATTTACATATCTAACACATAAACTCCACCTTTTACATACCACCTTACCTAGGCATGAAAAGTTAAAATGGTGATTTTTTGATGGCGATGCGAGAGATTTGGGTGGTATAAATGTAAAACGTAAGNGCATGAAAAGTTAAAATGGTGATATTTTGATGGCGATGCGAGAGATTTGGGTGGTATAAATGTAAAACGTAAAGTTTTGGTGTTAGATAGGTAAATACCTGAGAATTTTCTTGGTATGCACTGCCACAGAAATTTAAATCATTATAATGAACTGATCAAACTAGAAATACAGGTGGTAAAAATCAGATTACAACAACAACGAGGATTAAGCCCAGAGCTTCTAAAGTACAAAGGGCCAATCCATTGTGCTCGAACAATAATCGTCGAAGAAGGTATCTTAGGTCTCTGGGCCGGAGCAACGCCAACCGTAATGCGCAATGGAATAAACCAAGCCGCCATGTTCACGGCGAAAAACGCCTTCGACATAATCCTCTGGACGAAAAACGAGGGAGACGGGAAGGTTCTCCAGCCATGGCAATCGATGATTTCAGGATTCTTAGCGGGAACCTGCGGGCCGATCTGTACCGGTCCTTTTGACGTCGTGAAGACGAGGTTGATGGCTCAGAGCAAGTCTGGTGGTGAGTTGAAATATAAGGGAATGTTTCATGCGATTAGAACTATAGCTGCTGAAGAGGGGGTGTTTTCACTCTGGAAAGGATTGCTTCCAAGGTTGATGAGAATTCCACCTGGACAAGCTATAATGTGGGCTGTTTCTGACCAAATAACAGGTTTTTATGAAAGACATTATTTGGTGTAGAATCAGAATTTGTTCTGTGCTTGATTGCAATTGTGATTGCTCATTCTTTGAGGCATCTGTGATTCTTTTTTTCTTTTTTAAGAAAAAATGAAATGTCAGATGATGTAGGTGAGATTTTGAGATTAATAAGCTTCGAGATTTTTATTCATCAATTAGCTTTATGCAATTTAAATGATTGTCTTTGAAGATATATTGTTATAGTTTTTCAGGGAGCATTTTGTATAAATACCATCCAATTCCTATATATTTACATATCTGATAAATATATAGGTGATTGATAAATCCTAAATTGCATGGTTTTAGTTCGATGTAAACGAAAATAATTTTAAGATATGGGTGTATTAATAGTTGGGATGTTGATGATGAAGATAGACCGGTAGCAGATGTGTAGTCATGTACACGAAATGAAACACGTTATAATTGTAGATCTCTATTGATTCAATGTGAGGATACATGTCATTGGTTCAAACATGGGTGCATGTTGTAGTAGGGTCAGGATATGTTAGTAGGTTGTTGGTATAAGTTGTGGCGACGCTATGACCTTATTCGGGTTTCAACGAGGTCAAATTTAAAATAGAGATCTGATGAGATTTGTAGAGGACGAAAGTTATAGAACATCTCATAAATCAATGATGATAGGCTTAAAGTATTATGTCTATATTTAACATGATAAGCCGATATGTGCAATCATCATTCCTGCTCAATCTGAGTGATGTGGAACACCATGATTCTATTCATCATCATAAGAAACCCAAGACATTTGATTTAGTACCAAGCAATCAATGTAAGATAGAAAATATGGTACATGCAATAAGAGATGGCAAAAAAGATGTGTAAATGTCTAATTAATTATTTCTCTGAATGAATCCCTACAAAATAGATTTCAGTAATACAATGTAATGGCATTAATAGTTATGTTTATTTCACATGTGTGCATGTAGGGGCATAATAAAGTTATCATGTGACATGTCTGTCTAATTAAATAAATGTTTAAACATAAACACTATGAGCATGCAATTCAATAAAGTGGAGTTCACTTTCCCATATAGCATAAAAACTATGTGAATGCTATGATATAATACCATGTGAATACAAGGCAATTACATATATATATATAATATTTAGTGCTATACCTTATTACATGCATGAAAAATGATATTTAGTACTATGTTTACATATAATGTATGATTATGTGTGCACATAATGATTATGATTTATTGCATTTAAACTAAATAGTCATATTAATCATTAAATACTAAAATTTGAACATAAGCATATACATATATACTACCAAAACTATAATATTTATTTTAAAACACTGAAATTTTTAACATCAAATTAAAAAAAAAATTATATTTTAATAATTTGAATTAAGGTATGATTTTGTAATTAATATTTTACATCAAATATCCATGAATTGCCCACAAAGTCTTTTTTTTTCCTCATGGGATGGAGTACATTGAAATAATCATAATTCCTTGCTTTGGATCTTGTAATTAATGCATTCTATTTAGATAATTGAAAGTACATAAGATAATTTAGATTTGTGAGTAATTTGATTCTACAAATATGGCACACACATAATGATAGCAAAGGCATTCATAATCATGTCTTTAATGACAATCATAATTGTTGTATTACTTTTACATTTGGGGGCTTTCATGCAAAGAAAAAAATACAAATGTTGTTCAATTTCAAGCAAAAAATGTTGCCTTTTCAATATTTTTGTTCAAACATTGCTTTGCATGTAAGGACAAACACAGTTATTCGTGACTTAGTGATTGAGGGTGTAGTTTCCTACTAAGAGGTTGTGGGTTTTGAATTACGTATATTTCCCTACAGGATTACCTTTTTTGGAAAGAAGGTGCGGGACAAGTTTAGAAACGTGATACTATTTGAATAATCAAGTATATTCAAAGAAAATATAAATCAAATATTCAAAGCATTTCTTAGTCTCTTGGGTAGAAGATTCAAATCAAACCCTTACCTAGGTGGTTTATTAAGAGCTTATTTGAGCTCAACTTGATCTCGATTCGAGGATTTAAGAATCTATTTGAGCTCGAACTCGTTTTTACCTAAACTGTTCCAGCTTAGCTCGAGCTCGTTTCAAGCTCATTTCGTATAGGGTCCTACCGAGCTTATTAATAAGGAGATCATTTAGCAAAACAAATGAGCCTTAATCGAGCTTTAATCTAGTCTTAGTCGAGCTTTATACAAGCAACTTGTCCGGAAAAATAAACGGGTCATATCAAGCAATGCTCGTTGAGCCTAAAAATAAACATTTATGCTTTATTGTTCACTAACAAGCCTCAATCGGGNTCGAGCTTATTAATAAGGAGATCATTTAGCAAAACAAATGAGCCTTAATTATGCTTTAATCTAGCCTTAGTCGAGCTTTATACAAGCAACTTGTCCGGAAAAATAAACGGGCCATATCAAGCAATGCTCGTTGAGCCTAAAAATAAACATTTATGCTTTATTGTTCACGAACAAGCCGCAATCGGGCCTTAATTAAGGCTTAATTCCACACAATTCTTATGTATTTCCATATCTACCACCAAAAGTTTGATATTTATACTTGTAAAAATTTGTTGTGATAAATTTATGCATGAAAATATATTTTTNGTTGAGCCTAAAAATAAACATTTATGCTTTATTGTTCACGAACAAGCCGCAATCGGGCCTTAATTAAGGCTTGATTCCACACAATTCTTATGTATTTCCATATCTACCACCAAAAGTTTGATATTTATACTTGTCAAAATTTGTTGTGATAAATTTATGCATGAAAATATATTTTTCCACATTAAAACGAGATAGCAATGATAATATTTTTGATGTGCTGCTAAAGATTTGAGCAATATGCATGTAAATATGAAAGTTCAGCGGTTCAAAATGTAAATGCATAAGGTATGTATGTAAATGTCTTCAAGAAAAATGTTGCATATTCATTAAAGGTTGAGGATAGATACGCAAAATGGACACGAATTATATTAGTATANGCGGTTCAAAATGTAAATGCATAAGGTATGTATGTAAATGTCTTCAAGAAAAATGTTGCATATTCATTAAAGATTGAGGATAGATACGCAAAATGGACACGAATTATATTATAGTTTATAAAATATAAGGAAACTTATACTCTTATAATTGATAGACTAATGAAATAGTGAAATAAATGAACTTTTTTGCTAGCATTTAAGATAATATATATGCAAGAAATTAGAAGTTTAGGGGGTTNAAATGCATAAGGTATGTATGTAAATGTCTTCAAGAAAAATGTTGCATATTCATTAAAGGTTGAGGATAGATATGCAAAATGGACATGGATTATCTTAGTATAATTATATTATGTAAAATATAAGGAAACTTACACTCTTATAATTGATAGACTAATGAAATAGTGAAATAAATGAACTTTTTTGCTTGCATTTAAGATGATATATATGTAAGAAATTAGAAGTTTAGGGGGTANAACTTACACTCTTATAATTGATAGACTAATGAAATAGTGAAATAAATGAACTTTTTTGCTTGCATTTAAGATAATATATATGTAAGAAATTAGAAGTTTAGGGGGTTGGCATGTAAATGCATAGAAGTTATGTGACATATTTGTAAATGTTCCATGAGAAAAGATGGTGACTAGCTTGCTAGCATCAAATCTAGCATTATTTGTGGGCCATCCCATTGACTAAGACAGCTTACCTAAATCTCAAAGTACTCGAAAATGTCATCTAAATATTCAATGCCCATAACTTGTAAGAAGAGAAGGTTCATTTCCCATTTTCCCTCCCACTTTGTTCTAACGAAAATAATAATAATTTCCAAATAATCATATATATATATATATATATATATGCTCACAAAGTTGGCTCTAAGCTCTTCGTTGAAGTAACAGCCCTAAATTCTAAGGTTTAAAATGTTTTACCAGATATGTTTAAGTGAAAAGTTTTGCTATTATTCAAACATTATGGGGGGCGGGAGTTAAAGTTGATTAGAGCGACACCGGTTAGGATCTCACGATTCTCTCGTTCCGGCACCACTATTTTATTTTGAATTTACGTAGTCTAAACGAGTTATTAAACTCATTTAAATTATGGAGATCTCGTCAACAACCGTGGGTAACATCATTCAAGGGATTTATATAATCATCAATTAATAGTGAATTCCGCAACTGGGCTAGGTCCTATATATATATATCTGTGTGTATGCACGCGCGTGCGTATATTAAGAATGTGTCAGCACAAATCCAGAAGAGAACCAGCGGATCAAGAGAAAGTACAATAAAGAAGAACCCACTGACAGGAGTAAGTGTGAAGTGACCCCACTTATTTAATTGGATGCTGTCATCCGAGCAAATGACAAATGTCAATTGAACCAGGAGAAGGTTGAAAAGCACAATCCAAGTTCGGGATGATCGGGCAGACAGATCATCACCCAAGTTAATTACTACAGAAAAGATGAGCAAAGGAATCGACCTACCTTTCGACAGATCCATCTCAAGGAAAGAAACTAATTCTTCGATATCACCAGAAATCCACATACGTCCCAAAGGTTCCTCATTGGGGAGCAAGAACTGGCAATACAATAGAACCTGACAATCATCCCAAAGAGCCTCACTCGTCAAGGAACTAGTTATCTATCGAGTTTNTATATATATATATATATCTATATATATATGTGAGAAAGTACAATAAAGAAGAACCCACTGACAGGAGACGAAGTGTGAAGTGACCCCACTTATTTAATTGGATGATGTCATCCGAGCAAAGGACAAATTTCAATTGAACCAGGAGGAGAAGGTTGAAAAGCACAATCCAAGTTCTGGTTGATCGGCAGACATATCATTAACCAAGTTAATTACTACATAAAAGATGAGCAAAGGAATCGGTCTACCTTTCGACATATTCATCTCGAGGAAAGAAACTAATTCTTCGATATCACTAGAAATCCACATACGTCCCAAAGGTTCCTCATTGGGGAGCAAGAACTGGCAGTACAATAGAACCTGACAATCATCCCGATGAGCCTCACTCGTCAAGGAACTAGTTATCTATTGAGTTTTTGGGGTCCACCCTTTGCTTGATAGTTTAATCTCATTTTGCCAACATGAAGTTCTGATCTAGGGATCGTGGCTAGACGGTCAAATTAAACCAATCGATTGACAAAGACCAGCCGAGTCAGTCCTGCCAACCCGAAGCTAATCGAATCGAGTCGATTTGCTGCGACGACTCAATCAAGCTAACCAAACTGATCTTACCAAGCCGATCACCTAACAAATATCACTATCACTTACTTTAATTAAAAATAAAATACATATTTTTATGCATAAATTTATAATAATAAATTAGAATAAAAATAAATATGAAGTCAAAGTTGACCTAAACTTATCCAACAGAGGCCTGAATCCACCTCATCTAACCTATTAATTAATTAATTTAGCTGCATTAATCTTCTAAAATTAATATATCATGATAATATAGTTTTTTTCGAGGATATAATTATATGATAATATACATCGGAATGGATTGTTAAATTTTATGATTACACGTGCGGTTGCATGACCAGCTGTAATTCGACTGAACACTCACGTGTTAAATACCAAGCCTACATATTTATTTTAAATTTTAAATAAATTTATTAAAAAAATAATAATAATAAGGGGCAATTTTTATGCATACCATTAAACTTAAATTTATTTACACATCTAAAACATAAACTCTACTCTTTACATTTATACCTCCTTACATATGTAAATACATTGAACTTAAGTAATATGTAGGTAAATCTCAAGGTTATGAAAATTAAATCGGACAATGAACCGGTAGAATGAGAAGCTCAAGGTTCATAGGTTGAACCGGAGGTTCATTCGAACGACTTAATAAATTATAAATGTATTTAAAAATAATAATATATATGTATACACCACGACTGCCAACACAGATCTCAAAGCATTCAGATGACTCAGATGATGACCAAAAACTAAGGCGTCCTATCATACACTAATGCACTATCGGGAATGAACCGACACATTGTGTCAAGAGATTTAAGTGGCATGTCACACCGATAGCCCCAATCGACTGGGATGCAGGTAGGAATTTTTGAACGCGGTTGATCGATTGACCCACCTTTACCGTGATGGACGAAATGTACATTCGATTGGGCGTCTCGACTGACCAATCCATCGTTTGGTCGCCACTCAGTTGATCGCTTCAGTCAGTTGAATTCAAGAAAGCCGGTCGACCGATTACCGTCATGCTAAAACTCATATGGTAATACAGATATAATATTTAATTCATACAATTAATGAGAACATCCAATGCATTAATAACAATTTTCATAATCATTCCCTTCTTTCTGTATGTGTACAAAATACACCTCTATAAATAAGGAAAATAATACGAAAAAAGGGTCCTTCCACTGACTCTCTCAACAGACAACTCCTGATGTGCTATACTCCCTCTTTCTCTTCTCTTCTCCTTCACTCAATCCCTAAACTCACAGGTAATGTTCACAAAGAACAATTTAGGATCAAACAACATAAGATTTACATCCTACTCAATTCCTATGCACTTAAATAACTAACACCTAAAATTCAATCTTAACATATCTCATTTTATCTTTGCATGAAAACTTGTATTTCACATAAATTAAAATAGTGATTTGTTTTACGTGATACAGATAATTTCGACAGTATAACTATAAAATAAATAAAGTTCAGGTGTTAGATATATAAATAAATAAAATGGACTGGCATGTATGTAAATTGAATTTCTTTGTAATAATGATTTTTTGATGTGAGATGAGTGATTTCTATGGTATAAATGTAAAAAATAGAGTTTAGGTGTTATATATGTAGGACACATAAAATTGGGTTGTATGTACGAGAACGATTCCTTAGAAATGAAATCAGTTCGGTGGTTCAACTCGATTCTTGGCGATTCTATGAAAGATTGATTTTTTATGCCAATCGGAACCGGACTTATAGTCGGTACACGGCCGGACCGGGGACAGTTGTCTAAACGTTGACAAATCTTAATAATAATAATAATTTTGGGCATATTTGATAAATTAAATGTGCCAAAATTTTCAAAATTATTGGCGTCGCAGCATCGTCCTTGGAAGTTACAACGTGTTCTCCTAAAGTTTGTTCCAGAACGTCTCCACGTCCACACTCTCTGCACCCATTACTTAACTCCTCGCTTCCCTCTCTCCACTCTTTCCCTGTCTTCCACTCAAATCAAAACCCAACCTTTCTCTGCCTCCTCCGCCTAATGAGCTCTTCGAAACCACCGCCATTTGCGCCGGAAGAAGGCTCGGAACCCTTCGTATACTTCTTCTTCTTCTCCGTTCTTTCTCTATATCGAACCAGTTGAAATCTTTCTTGGAGTACTCATAAATGGCGATTGAAATATTTTCTTTTTTAGGGGGGTTTATTGTATTTGATTTTGAAAAAAGTTTTGTTCTTTGTGAAAAAAAAGCATGTTTTGGTTGCTCTCCCCTGCAATTTTTTTTTCCTTAACGTTATTCAGTTGATGGTGCTTCTTGCTTCAGTGATTTTAGTTTGTGAAAGACTGGTTTTGGAGTGATATTTTGCCGTTGCTTTGATTTTTTAGCAGGAAAATTAAGAGGGTATTGTTAATGGTATTTTTTTATGTGATTTGGACTTTAGAGTGTATGAAAGTAAATATAAAGCTTTGGGGCATTTACATACACATCACCCAATTCATAAGTATTTACGTAGCTAATACTTAAAATTTGCTTTTTTACATTATTACCACGCAAATCTTTCATATTGTGTAAAAAATACAATCATTTCAACTTTTAGAAAGTGAAATACATCTTTTCATGCATAGGGAAGCTGTTACATATGTAAAAATTGAAGTTTATGTGTTAAATATGCAAATACATAAGAATTGAATGGTATATATCTTAAAATACTAGAATTTAGAGGTATGTATGTAATTGAGTTCTAGCTTCATTTCTTTTCATTTTGTTAAAAAAGAAACTTTTCTTTCCTTCAATAAAAAACACTGTTTGATAAAGTGGCAAAGTGTTATCTTTGATGATATGTGTGTTAACTTATAAATATGTAGCACTTCCATTTTTTTTTTAAATTTTGTTTTATTAATGAACTAAGATGGTTTAAATTTGTTTTTTTTAATTGTTATTATTTTTATGTGTCTTGAACCAGAATCGGAAGAGATCTTCTTACAAGGATGTGCTCATACTTGCTTACCAAAGCCTGGGTGTGGTGTATGGTGATCTCAGCACTTCACCTTTATATGTTTATAAGACTACTTTCTCAGGGAAGCTGAGTCTTCATGAGAGTGATGAGGAAGTTTTTGGGGTTTTTTCATTCATATTTTGGACCCTCACTCTCATTCCACTATTAAAATACATTTACTTTGTTTTATCAGCTGATGACAATGGTGAAGGTAAGTTGAATCATGTATTTTACACGTTATTTATTCATGGATTTCACCATAATAGTTCATGTTTTTCACTTTTAAAAATTTGAAAAATTGGTAATTGAAAATCTTTTGTTGTGAATCTCTACTTATCTTTTGTGGCTACCAACTAGTTTGGTTGGTAAGGGCCTTGGAAGTTATTGCCAAGGTCTTGGGTTTGATTTTCACTTACGAACATAATATTTAAACTCTCGGCTTACGGGCTTTTCAGTGAAAAAAATAGGGGCATTTACATACATACTACCAAATTCATATGAATTTACATATCTAAGTACTCCTAAACTTCATTTTTTTTTTCTATTTATACCATCCAAATCTTTTATATCATAAAAAAAATACTATCATTTTAACTTTTAGGAAGTAAACTACACCATAGGTAAGGCGACATGTATGTAAAAATTGAAGTTTAGGTGTTAGATATATGTAAATACATAGGAATAGAGTGAAATGTACGTAAATCTTTCAAAAAAATATTCTTGAATCTTTATATCTACTTTGTTGAGATGGATTGATGAGTTTGATAAATCATTTTCATGTAATCAGGCGGTACGTTTGCGTTATACTCTTTGCTATGTCGGCATGCTAGACTATCTATTCTGCCTAACCAACAAGCTGATGATGAGAATCTGTCAACTTATGATGTTGAAGGATCTACAAACACTTGGCAGAGTGCTATGCTTAATGATTTTTTCAATAGGCACCCTAGATTCAAAAATGGTCTTCTAATTGTTGTTTTGCTTGGAACTTGTATGGCTATTGGTGATGGGGTGCTCACTCCTACCATCTCAGGTGATTAATTCTTCATTTACTTTTTTTTTTTTTGGGTATTGAAAATATGATCTATGCATGAATCCCACTTGATTGATGAGGTTTATGCTAAACAATTCTATATTTTGTGTCTATATAACAATATTTTTTTGGGGCAATTACATACAGACCACCCGAAACTTGCTATTTACAAATCACTTACAATCTTTCATCCATTTTTCAAATTATCACTATTAAAATTAATGGTAAAACCCCAACCCATATTTTTCATTTTTATCAAATTCTCAGTAGTATATTGTATTTACCATTGTCACCTAAACTTTATTGATAACTTCTTAGAATTGTTTTATAAATTCTAAAGAGGGAAAATTGCATGTAAATCCTCAAATCTTGCTTATTTATGATATTGACATGCAAAAAATAAAACAAAATCTTGCAATCGAAAAAATTTAACATATCATGGAGAATTTTGAAATTTTAATAAAGAGAAATTTACATGCATGCCACACAATTCTTATTTATTTACATATCTAATGCCTAAACTTCCATATTTACTTTTATAACACTTTTATTTTGCATAAATGATTCAGTTCTATCTGCTGTTTCTGGAGTTAGAGTGAAGATAACTAATCTTCACGAAAGTAAGTCAATTTGAATACACTGTCTTGAAACTTTTTCCTTCTAATTTAGTGCAAGCATTTAAAATACCCATTTTCATGGACAATCACTCTAATTTGTTAATTTTTTCAGATTATGTTGTGGCATTATCGTGTTTGATCTTGGTGGCGCTTTTCTCGCTCCAACGCTACGGAACACATCGAGTCGGTTTCATGTTTGCTCCAATCGTAATTGCTTGGCTTTTTTGCATTAGTGGCATTGGTATATATAACATATTTAAATGGAATCCAAGCATCTTCCGTGCGATCTCACCAGGGTACATGTGCAAATTTCTCAGAAGCACTGGGGTGGAAGGTTGGGTGTCTTTGGGTGGTGTGGTTCTGTGTATCACAGGTGCCTTTTTGTGTTCTTCCTAAGGGCTCATTTTGTTCCTTGTAGAAGATAATGATTTTATTCCATTCATTTGCTGAAATAATGGGGCATTTACATAGACACCACACAATTCTTATATATTCATATATCTAACACTTAAACATTCATATTTACATGAAATAACATTGAAATCCTTAAAATGACATAAAAAATACCACAATTACTATATTTTTAAAAGTGAAATAAACATTTTCATGCATAGATTTATGACACCAAGATGTCATAAGTGTAAAAATCAAACTTTGGGTTTTATATATGCAAAATACATAAGAATTGTGTGGTTTGCAAAATATTTAGTTGTGCACTCTGATTTTTCATTTTATTTGTGAGAATGTACATTAAAGTTGAGGGTTATTGAAAAGGTAAGTGAAGTGAAACTAATGTTAATATCTATGTTCATCCTACCATATGTGGAATCTAGTAAGCTTCATTTCATTTCAAAATATGTTTTTAGTTTATTTTGCACTCCTTACCACTGTATTCAGATTCCATAATTTTTTAAAGAAATATTGTTATATTGATTATTCAGGTGCAGAGACCATGTTTGCTAATTTGGGTCATTTCTCTCCAATTTCAATTAAGGTAACCTAGTTTTCTACCATTTACTTTTTTTTAACAATGGGCATTTACATACATACCTCTCAATTCCTATTTCTCTACATATCTCACACCTAAATTTTACTTTTACATTTATACCTCCCAAATCTTTCATATCACATAAAAATACCAACATTTTAACTTTTAAAAAGTGAAATACACATTTTCATTCATAATTAAGGTGACATGTACGTAAACATTGAACTTAAGGTGTTAGATGTGTAAAGACATGGGAATTGAGTGGTATGTATATAAATTTTCCTTTTAACAAATTTGATTTTTTATATAAATTCTCACATCAAGCATATAATGACAGATTGCTTTCACCTTTCTGGTCTATCCTTGCCTCATTCTTGCTTATATGGGTGAGGCTGCCTTTCTTTCGAAGCACCATGATGACATCCAAAGAAGCTTCTATAAAGCTATTCCAGGCAGGATATTTTCGCAAATTCTTTTTTCTCTCTGTTTTTTTAAGTGAAAAGTGTCAAAATAGTCCCTTGATTCTTTGCATGGGGCCATTATAATCTCAAATATTATAAAAGTGCCCATTTAAATGACCTTATTTCAGCCCTTATTATAGTGTGTGGGGATTAATTTGACATTTTTATAGACTTGAGGGCTAAAATGTCAAGGGACTATTTTGACACTTTGCTCCTCCTTTTTATTACTGGGCTAGATTCTAAAAGCTAATTTTTATATGCAGAAACTGTATTTTGGCCTGTTTTCATAGTAGCAACATGTGCTGCAGTAGTTGGAAGCCAAGCAGTGATTTCTGCAACATTCTCTATTGTAAGCCAGTGCTGTGCTTTGAATTGCTTTCCTCTTGTGAAAATTATTCACACTTCAAACCACATATATGGCCAAATATACATCCCAGAGGTCAACTGGATTCTAATGTGCCTTTGTTTGTCTGTAACAATTGGACTAAAAAATACAAATATGATTGGACATGCATATGGTATATCATTCACAACTTAACCTCTTCTTCTCATTTCCGAAAATGTGACACAAATTTTTCTCAAGAAAGCCGTGAAAATAGTCCACTGACTCTTTACGACAAGGTCATGTTCGTCTCGAAGTTCATAAAATTGTCAATTTAGTCCCAAACTCTTTTAGTAGGGGTTGAAACAAAACTTCCTTGTAAACCATTTCAGCTCATACTAAGGTCGTGTTTGATAGCATGCTATTAACAAAATTTAGCCATGGATATAACTTAAATCCAGGCAAACATTTTAAAAAAAAAAATAATAATAATTAAATCCAACACTCTATTAAATTGAATTTTCGTGCTTTCCGTCTCTTTTACAATGTAAATGCGGATTTAGTGAATTTGATTGCAAGACGGATTTATTCCATCGTCGCTTGTGTGCTCTTCCAGCGCACCCTGATTTTCGTAGATCCGCATTTATCAGATTTAATAAGTCTTATTTAACGTGAATCTGAGTTGTAGTCAAACACCGCCTAAAAGAGTTTGGGGCACTTATTTAGCATTTTTATATTCTTCGGGACTAAAATTACCTCCTATAAAGAGTCACAAGACTATTTTGACACTTTTCTCATTCTCTAAGTGTCTCTTTTCCTTTCAGGGCTTGCCGTCACAGTCGTGATCTTTGTCACCACCTGGCTTATGTCCTTGGTGATAATAATTGTCTGGAAGAAAAAGATTATTTCAGCCATTATTTTCCTCATATTCTTTGGCTCTATAGAGCTCATATACCTCTCTTCCTCCTTTGTCAAAATCCCTGAAGGGGGCTGGATACCTCTCACACTCTCTATAATCTTCATGTCTGTGATGTACATCTGGAACTATGGAACACTGCTGAAGCATGAATTTGATTTACAGAACAAGGTTTCGGTTCAGAGAATATTGGCTTTGGGTCCTAAGCTCGGGATTGTTCGAGTTCCCGGCATTGGCCTGGTTTATTCCGACATCTTGGCCGGCATTCCGGCGATTTTTGGACAGTTTGCAATGAGCCTTCCAGCTTTTCACCAAGTTCTGATCTTTGTGTGCATCAAATCAGTTCAAGTTCCCTTCATCCCTGAGAGTGAGAGATTCCTTGTCGGCCGGGTTGGGACGAAANATTGGCTTTGGGTCCTAAGCTCGGGATTGTTCGAGTTCCTGGCATTGGCCTGGTTTATTCCGACATCTTGGCCGGCATTCCGGCGGTTTTTGGACAGTTTGCAATGAGCCTTCCAGCTTTTCATCAAGTTCTGATCTTTGTGTGCATCAAATCTGTTCAAGTTCCCTTCATTCCTGAGAGTGAGAGATTCCTTGTCGGCCGGGTTGGGACGAAGGAGCATCGAATGTTCAGATGTGTTGTGAGGTATGGGTACAAAGATTTGCAACGAGAAAGCTATGAATTTGAGAGCCAGCTTGTGTCTAAAGTTGTCTCCTTTGTGGAGTTGGAAGAAAGTCTGAGATCAGAAGAGAATGCAGAGCTTCCACTTTCGCCGCCGCCGCCGCCTGTTTCGATAAGAAGTGAAGAATCTGTGGAGATTCTCAAGGCGAAGGAATGTGGTGTGGTTTATATTAGTGGGCACTCTTATGCAAAAGCAAAGAGTTCATCTTCCTTGATGAAGAAATTCACCATAGATGTTGTTTATGCTTTTCTTAGCAAGAATTGCAGAGCTCCTGATGTTCAGTTGAGTGTCCCTCACTCTTTGTTGCTTAAAGTAGGAATGGTTTACTATGTTTGATGATGAAAAAGATGATGTTTTTATGCAAGCCATTTTGATATGGTAACTCATCTAAAAGCGAATTGTAGATTGGTTGATTTATGTCAAAGTGTTCATAGATTAGAATTCTGAAATTTGAATTGGAGCTAATTTAATGAAATGATAAATTGATTTAGGGATGTTCATTATGACATGGTCTTTTCTTATTCTCTATTTTAATTTTAGAAAATTTACATACAGACTTTATAATTCTTTTGTATTTACATAATCAAGAACCAAAGTTTGATATTTATACTAAACACCTTTATGTCATAACATTATACATGGAAAGGTGTATCACTTTTTAAAAAATAATGATGGTGATATTTTTTGTTGTGATGTTAAAGTTTTGATTAGTATACATGTAAATATGAATGTTTAGGCGTTGGATATATAGATATGCATGAACTGTGCGGCATTTATGTAAATGCATTCTTTCTTTTTTGTTCATTTGAGTGCTCGATTTTGCGATTGGTGAAAACTCCCTTTTTGCCAAACATTGGGCCATCGCCTCCATCGTTAATTCTCCAATGTTTAAAGAGGCAAATGAGCGAACATGAGTCATTGTTGTGAGCCAAAGGTACCAATGACGGTATATTTGAGGCAGTTTTTCATGTATGTGCTTCTCAATCAAACTACAACTATCATATTTTTATTTGACTAACGGTTTGTTTGGGGCAGCTGCGGCTTATTAATAAGCTGCTGAAAAATAATCTATTTTTCAATAAGCTATGGTAGTTGCGGTGGCTTTTTTTGGAAAAATCATTCTGCAGCTAGAAAGCAACCAGCGCATATAACCATGAACAGTGTGAAAACGTTGATTTCAGCAGCTTGAAAACACAGATTTCTGAATAAGCTGTCAAAACGCAGTTAACCCAAAAAGTCTTGGAAATGCACGGCACCAAATAAGTTATCCTAAACGGGCCTGACAATGTTTTGCTATTGCTTACAAATTTATGAGGAGTGAGATGTTTTGAATATGTTAGTTGTAACAGAGTTGTCTGATTTTATTAATGAAAACAAAAAAAAAAAAAGTTTACATATATATACCACAAGTTTTATGTATTTACATATGTAACAGCAAAAGTTTGAATTTCCACTTATAACACCTCGGTGTCATAAATCTATGCAAGAAAAGATATATTTTTCATTTAAAAAGATGGTAATCATGATATTATTGATTTGGTGTTAAATATTTGACCGTTATGCACATAAATATGGAGGTTTTATTGTTAGATGTATACATACATACGAATTATCCCCCGAATTATATGTAAAAAAAGTAAGATGCTCGGAGCAGTCTTGCAAAAATCAATTTTACTTGCAATTATTCTAAAGTTATTAATCCAACATCTGCAACTGCTCCAAATAAACACTAAGATGGTCTATGGACTAGAACAAAATTGTTCTATGATATCATTTGGTGCTTAGGATGCAATTAAGCCTTGATTGGAAGTTTCTTAAGTTGTGTATTATTGCACAAAAAGAATGAAGTGCTGAAAATAAAAATTTTCAAATGAGACTAATCATACTAAGAACTTCTTTGTTACAATTTTTTATTAGAACTACCCAAAATTTTTCAACCATCAACGAAGACACTTAATTTAAACATAAAAAAATGTCATTTAATTCCTCTGTATTTACATATCTGTTGATCTCATTTTTGGTGGTGTCTATCTTTCCTTCTGAATTCTTTCTTAGAACCTAGGAGCTAGCCTTAGGAATATCTTAGACACTGCCTTAGAGGATTAGTGGATGGTTGAGACTCAAAATTAAAATAAAAATCAAATCTTCACTCCTTTTGGTTTGAAATATACTTAACTTTAATTCTTAACACAGGTCTTATGTTGAGTAGATTATGGTTGAGTTATTTAAGCTAAGGGTTGAGTACCCAATAATATTTTGTACATGCCTTTAAATGACTCATTAAAACTAGATTATTGACTCCACAACTTAGGCATCTTTGGAACCTTGGTTCACCCCATGGACTACATTGGTTAGAGTTACCCTTCAGGCTTATTCAACTTGGGAGCGACTCTATAGAACACACCTAATTATCTCGGACCACTTTTGTAGTTCATTCTTTTGTTTAAGAGAGAGCACATTAGATTTGAAGTTCATTTTTAGCCATGATTGAGCTAATTCTAAGGGAAACTAAAATGTAATGAAAATCAAATTTAACTAAATCATAGTCAAACCTACTAAATTCAAATTCAAACATAAAACTTAAGATTAATAAATTTGAAATCAGTATGAACAAATTGATACATAAATAAATCAAACTTAAAATAAAACATAAATCAAACCTAAACTCAAATTTAAAACAAAATAAATCAAAACAATACTTAAAATTCACTTAAATGGGAAAAATCATATCTTTAAATAACATCATATCTATTTAATAAAATCTTAAATTTAATAATTTTAAAACACTTCAATCTATTTCAAATCCAATGTAAAATCATAAATCAATTGAGATCAATCCAACATTATAATGCCTTTATTAAATTGAAAAATAAAAATAATTATAATCCATCTCCAATCCTATTCAAACCCAAGTTCAACATAAACTTACATGATACATGATACCAATTAATGTTTAAAAAACCTCAACATATATCAAACTTACACAAACCAATCATGAAATCAAACTTCCATTTTAAACCTATATCACATAATCAACTCCAAAAAACTTACATCAAAGAATTCCTCACTCAAATGGACAACTCAACAATATCCCATTCAATTTAACTATTAAAAACCATATAAACACACATTCAGACTCTAACTAAATCTAAAATAACTCAAACCCTAAAACCATTTCAAATGCAACCTCAAATCTACCATTCAAATCCTGCTTAAATCAATATACAAATCAACCAACCAAAAACCTAATACAAATCCTATACTTAATCTAACACTAATTCAAATTTAAGTCAACACTGTACAATAGAATCTAATTGTATGCTTAACATATAATTTTGTCTTTGTAGGACTCGAAGATATGAAAGAAGAATAGTAAGATAATAAAAGTTTTGAATGTTTACAATTATGTATGGATAAATGTGCTTTGGATAATTTGTGTAAATATATAGTGGTAAGTGGTTGTGCTTTTTTAATGTTTTGGGTATTTTGTAATTTCTTTTATATTATACAAAAGAAGCCTTCTATTAAACTTTGAAAATCCAGCAGAAGTTGTGTGGAGTTGATGGTCATCTGATAGTTGAGATGGTCAGTAGAAAGATGCTTAAATAAGTATTTTTAATGTCAAAGATTTGATTGACATCAATGTGACATGAATCTAATTCTAATTGAATATATATATTTTTAATGTGAAAGATTTTAGTGACATCAATGTGAACATGAAAGTTTAGGTGCAATATATGTAAATATTTATGAATTGTGTGGAATGTAAATAATATCCACATTATATATTTAAATCAAATTTTTTGAAAAGATTAATTATATTTCTCGAACTGTTCTCACCCAAGCACTTTTTCCGTCTCTTGTAGAAATTAGAGAAACATGTCTATTATTTTTTTTAAGGAAATATGCTCCAATGTTTGTTAAGCCTAAAATATCATTGCAATTTAGCAATTTAAATGGACTCTCAAACAAGTATAGAAACCAAAAAATTATCTAAAAATTTCACTTCTCAACACTTTGTCTACCTTCATCTCTGACTAGTTGATATGGATTATTGTTTTTATATGCTTGATTAGTTTGTTTTAAGAATATCATTCAAGTACTAAATTAAAATGAAACCTGACATGACGTTAAACATATATTGTATGCATCAAACATTAATAGAAACTTATACCAACCTTAATTGAATCTTATTTTTACTCTCAAACTGGAGCCCCTAGGGTTTTAGATCACATTATATCAAGCTAATGATTTAGAAAGTTGATTCAACTTTATTTCAACCAAGATTATAAATTCACCAAATATTCTTCAAAATAAGTTTAAACATTGATCAACGTAGTTGGAATGTTGTAAGCATTTTTAAATACTAGTTAAAGAATATTGGAATAAATTTTGATCAAGATTCAAATGTTATTAGGTTCAACAAAGTTTCAATTATGGTTAAAAACATATTTAATCAGCATTTAAACAAGGTTTGCATTGTCTAAATTATATTATTATGTCTGTTATGTCTTTTAGATTTAACTAATTGAGCTATTATATTATCTATGCATGTATCTACTATAATATGCTCAGGTTTTATATGGAACTGAGGGTGTGATGGAAACAATTATTAGTAATTTATTATTATGTTAAGAGATGTTGAAGATCAATGCAAAGATTGGTCTCTTAGTAATAATTTTGTCGTCCTAAGGAAACCAATTCATTATCATGTCTTGCATGATAAGAATGTTTTGAATGTTGATTACCCTTAGAGTTTATGCATTCACTATCTTATATATATACCTTGTGCTCATTTATGAGGAGTATTATATTTTAAGCAAATTAACTTTAATGTGATTCTAAATTTGATGTTTTTGTGGCTAACATATATCTAATAAAGGAGCATTACTAGCTATAATATAACATAAAAAATTTTATAGAGAATAATTTTATCATAATTTTTTAATTTATAATCACTAAGTTGTCGATGTTATGCCAACTATTTTTTTTTTACTCTATTGTATTATGCGCGCTTTGATAACTCTTGAATTACACTTAATTATGTTATGATTGTTATTTTTCCTTTTTAACTTAATGCTAGTTATAAGAAAATAATTGATATAATGATTGCCATTACAAGGCATTTAAATTTAATCCAATGATTGAAATCTTATAAAATGTTGTATTGTAAGTAGTGTGATAGCTCTGTGACATATTTTAGTTCTTGGATTATTCGATTGTTTCTACCTAATAATCCATTCTATTATGACTATTATGATTACATTCAATTGCATCAACCAGTGTCATTGATTTTGGAATGCAGTCTATTGTATGCATCATTATTAAATGTTATTTAAACATTTTTTAACCCTATGTGAACATTATTCAAACTTGATTTTAACCCTATTTAAAATGTGTTTGAAACATTTTTTGAACTATCCTCAAATATTATTTGAATCATATTCAAACATATTTCAAACCAGTACTGATTTTGATGACCTTTAAATAAGCACTGCCTTGTATAAAATATAAGTGCTTTAATTTGATTTTTTTTTGGCACATTTCTACAATAAAATAAATAATGAGTATATTTATTTAATACTAATCATTATGGGAAATATGAAGTCAATTTTTCATTAGCCATTTGCTTAGAAGGTACTTTAAACTTATAATTATTTATCTCTCATGACACCCATGTAGTTGGCATGTAAATCATTTTCTCTAANTTGTCGTCCTAAGGAAACCAATTCATTATCATGTCTTGCATGATAAGAATGTTTTGAATGTTGATTACCCTTCAAGAGTTTATGCATTCACTATCTTATATATACACCTTGTGCTCATTTATGAGGAGTATTATCTAATCAGCAAATTAACTTTAATGTGATTCTAAATTTGATGTTTTTGTGACTAACATATATCTAATAAAGGAGCATTACTAGCTATAATATAACATAAAAAAAATTATAGAGAATAATTTTATCATCATTTTTTAATTAATAATCACTAAGTTGTCGATGTTATGCCAACTATTTTTTTTTTGCTCTATTGTATTATGTGCGCTTTGATAACTCTTGAATTACACTCAATTATGTTATGATTGTTATTTTTTTCACTTTAAATTAATGCTAGTTATAAGAAATGATTGATATAATGATTGCCATTACAAGGCATTTAAATTTAATCCAATGATTGAAATCTTATAAAATGTTGTATTTTAAGTAGTGTGATAGCTCTGTGACATATTTTATTTCTTGGATTATTTGATTGTTTCTACCTAATAATCCATTCTTTTATGACTATTATGATTACATTCAATTGCATCAACCAGTGTTATAGATTTTGGAATGCAATCTATTGTATGCATCATTATTAAATGTTATTTAAACATTTTTTAACCCTATGTGAACATTATTCAAACTTGATTTCAACCCTATTTAAAACATGTTTGAAACATTGTTTGAACTGTCCTCAAATATTATTTGAATCATATTCGAACATATTTCAAATCAGTACTGATTTGAAGGCCTTTAAATAAACACTGCCTTGTATAAAATATAAGTGCTTTAATTTGAATTTTTTTGGCACATTTCTACAATAAAATAAATAATGAGCGTATTTATTTAATATTAATCATTATGGGAAATATGAAGTCAATTTTACATTAGTCATTTGCTTAGAAGGTACTTTAAGCTTATAATTATTTCTCTCTCATGACACCCATGTAGTTGACATGTAAATCGTTTTCTCTACATTTCTATATGCCACTAATTCCCATGCCAACCTCTCTCTATTTTAATTTACTTGTAATCATTTTCATCCATGCTTTAAGGCAAGACATTTTGTTAGATGCAGTGAATGGATGGCATATGAATCCTTTAGCCCATTTCTCGTTCTAGGTAGATCAATGAAATCTCTTAAGAAATACTCTTTATGCCCCCTTATACCTCTTTATACTACATATCCAAAAACTCAAGCCCTCAACTGAAGAGGTAATTAACTTTCTCTTAGTTATTTCTTACAAAATTGGCTATCAATATTTTGACTCATAACCATTGATGTTCCCATACTTAAGATTTCTTATTTAGTATTTTTTATTTAACTATTGAAGGCATCATTGATGGCCACTATCACATACCTTTGCTATGAGGGTTTGCATGGATTTCAAACTATTAAATTGTGAAAATATAGGATGCCACTAAACAATAATGATTTGATCATGAGAATGTGTGTTCAAATCCTTGTGTTGATTGCTACAAATAAATAAATAAATGGACAAGAATCAAAATATCCTTCATATAACTTATCCATAAGACAATTCTATTTCTATGAAAGCACAACCAACATATCAATCAAAATAATTCTGAGAATCAATAAATGAATTAGAGCACCATCATTGCTCTGAACTCATCAAAACAAAGCGCACCATCTCCATTCAAATCAAAACTAAAAATCATAGAGCGACGCTCCTCAATCAACCTCGACGAACCCAAGCGGCTCAGCATTCTCTTCAACCTCCCATCCATTTCATACAACTTGATTGCCTCCTTTACCATATCTTCTTCCTCCTTATTTTTTTAACGTTATAAGTATTATATTATAAAAAAATGTTGCTTTATGTTGAAATTTGAAAATTACAGGTTTTGTGTGGTGAAAGTTGAGAGAGCCAAAAGAGAAATGCTTAAAGAAATATCTTTGAATTAGTAAGTGACTTCTCACAAGTAAAATGTCCTTCAAACTTAGAATGGTTCACTAGAGTTCATGAGAGGAAAAGATCACAGACGCATACAATATATAAGATAGTGTTGCTTGAATTAAATATACTTGAATTTAGCTTTTATTAAGATAAAGTGCTAATTATATGTTATTTAAATCAACATAAATAAACCAACTAAAGTTTGGTCTAGTTTAACAATATATCATTGCGAAACTTCCAAGCATGAGTTTTAACACCAAAANAAGAGAGAGGGAGGGAGGGAGGGAGGGAGGGAGGGAGAGAGAGAGAGAGTCAAAATGTTTTGATGAGATGTTCGAGAAAACGTCTTAGGATTCTTCGCTCTATTTTTAACCAATATATTATAAGTTCGAGAAAAAATATCCTTTAAGAATATGAATTGTTAATCACCCATCTCTAGAATCTCGATTTATATTGCTAGGCAATCATAGTAATAAACACAATTAAAATGGTTGTAGAATAATTAATTTATTGAATATTCATCACAAGATTTTTTGACAATTATATAAAAAAAAATGAATTTGAATCCCGATGGTGTGAATGCTACATTGAGTTCTACTAAGGAGATCAGTTAGTCAATCTATTTAATCCTAATGGTCAAGTATTATGGGAAGTTAGTCTAATAGATTGATTGTTCGATTCTAGAAAAGAAATATACTACTTTCAAATCATTATGTGGTTGTTGATTATTCAGCTTTGTGTGAATTGTAAATAAGTTATAAGTTTTGAGTGGTTTGACTTTGTTTGTCAATTAATAGTTTCATAGACATGATCCAAATATGTATTAAACTTTGATGGACAAGGAAGCCAATGTCAAGAATGAATTCATGGCCAATCTTTGAAGTTCTTAGTTGCCCATCATAGTTGAAGCACTATCTCTAGGATTAATTGCAAGTATACCAACTTCTAAGTCCTCTTGCTTAAAGGAATTTGGCAAAATAGAGATGATTGACAATGAAGCCAATATCCCTTCCTTAGTACATATCTTAAGGTGAATTGATTTCACTAACGTAAGATACCAAAATATATCAAAAGAGAAGTTGCGAATTTAAAAAAAATTAGAAGACAACACTTTGTAACTCCCGAGTATTTAACTCTCTCAAATGCTCATTTAACAAATACAGATTGTTGAAATATGTATGTTCTAAAATCACAACTCCACTATTAAATAATATTGGATGAATAATAAAAATGTGACAGACTCTAATAGCAAATTTCTTGCATGAATAACTATAACCGAGTAGGTAAAAAAAAGGGTCAAATGAATTACCGACTAAGAAGCATTCATGGATGAAATTGTACTGTTTGAATCTAAATTAATAAGTTTATCTATCCATTATAGCTAAAATAGCACGATAAAATAAAATTACTATTAATGTTAGCTTAGATTTGGTTTTATTGTATTTTATGATTTGGATAATTTCAAACAATAATGATTTGATTTTGTGAGTGTGTGTAATTCTATTGATGGTAGCTATAAGAGATATTTTGAACAATGACTAAAAGGTCCTTGATATAATTTATGCAAGGTGTAGGGTTCAATTTATTTGGGAAGATTTTTTAAGTTGAGAAGACCACATAAATCATTAAAAAAATCCTCAAAGTGGCTTTCATCACTGAGATTTTTCTACTTAGCAAACATTAATACGTGTTGTTAGCTTCTTCTATAAGGCCTACTTCAATGTCATCAATACTTTGGCATGCACTAGAATCATTATCTAGAAGACGTCATAGCACGTATTTGATCAATTTGGATGGTTTGATTTTTAAATTAGCTAAGCCAACTGATTATTTTTTAAAAAAATTAATAAATTCAAATCAAACTAATTTTGATCAAATCAAATGAAATTGGGGAAAAACATTAGTTTGTTTCGGTAGGTTTGATATTGAATGCACTAAAAGCAAATTTACTTTAACAATGAACCTAATTATCTTTAATTTAAATAAGATTTATTTTGAAAGAATCAAATAATCTTTATTAAAATTTATAATTTTGACATGTAAAATAAACAATAGCCATTTAGAACTTCACATCACTAATTTATTTACATGTGTTTATTGGTTCAATAATTGAAGAAAATAAAACAAAAAAAATGATCAAAACCCCAAAAGAAAGTTTAAAATACAACAAATAATTAAAGCAAAATTTTAAAAACTAAGTCAATGAAACCAAATAAGACAATACAATCCCCAAATAAAACCACATCATTACAATGTAATAATTGATAAACCAACTTAAATTACAATTTTAAAATGGATTGACAAACTTATGCAAGGATTAGGTTGTGTGACATAACATCTAATTACCTTAAAAGCACAATCAACATATCAATCAAAACATTTCTTAACATTTCATATATGCACCAATCACTAAAAGTGTTAGAGCATCATCATGGCTTTAAACTCTTCAAAACAAAGCACACCATCACCGTTCAAGTCAAAACTAGAAATCATAGAGCGACATTGCTCTATCGGCCTTGAAGAACCCAAGCTGCTTAGCATTCTCTTTAAGCTCATATCTGTTATAAAGCCCCTCCCTTCCATCTCATATAACTTGAAGGCTTCCTTTACCATGTATTCCTCATTATGACTCTTTTCCTTCTCACTAATTTCTACTTCTGCCAGTCTCAGAAAGTCTTTGAAGTCAAGCAGATCATCACCATCTGAATCAGCATATTGCAGGAAAGCCATGGCTTCCTCAAAGCAGATCTCTTCTCCAATGGTTTTCATAAGAAGCTGAAGCTCTAACAAAGAAATTTTACCATCACCATTGGTATCGAAGTGGGAAAAGAGGCGTTCCATCTCCTTCAGCCCTTTTGCGAAGGAAGTAGAAGCCATTTTTATGCCTGCTATTTTGTTTTTGTAGATCTTGAAGAGATGGAGGAAGAAGAAGGAGATAATGAAAACTGAAAATGTTTACAATTAAGTATGAATGAATTTGCTTTGGTTAAGTTGTGTGAATATATAGTGGGAAATGGTTGTAGAGGTATTCTTGTAAATTCTTATATATTATAGAAATGTTGCTTTCTATTGAACTTTGAAAATTCAGCAAAAGTTTTGTGGGGTTGATGGTTATCTGATAGTTGAGATGGTCAACAAAAAGATGCTGAAAGAAGTATTTTTTGAAGATACTGCGGTTCAACAAAATTAATCTAAGGAATGGGTCTCCAACGCATCACAGTGAAATAGATAAAATAATATTTAAATTAAATCTAATTGAATGTGTTTTTTATTACGGTGAGATGATAGACAAATGCAATTTAAATCATGATTCTCTTCAGTATTATACACATTCATATATACAAATATATAATATATAATGATCAATTTCTAAAATTTAAATTCAAGATCATACGGGACACCAATTTTAGCAAGTTTATAGTGAAGCTGACCATCCCGACGAGACGAGCTCGGTAATAAGAAAATTGGTTTGATTTGAATTCAATCAAGCCTAAATCAAGTCATTAAAGCTTTTTTGAGGGGGGTTTCAAATCATCTATTGATTGGTTAAATGAACTCCAAATTTAGCATATATTATTCAAATAGGGTCTCAATGAGAGGAATCAAACCAACCTAAACTTGTTTAATTCTTAGATAATTAATGCCCTCAAAATATTAAAATAAATTTCTATGATTATGGAGAATCAATATATTAGTAGAACTCAAAATATTAGTAGAACTCAAATCTAGCATCTACAATATTAAAAGTTCACTTCTTCATCTTTGACATAATCCTCAACAAGATCTCAAGATGACTACCAAGTTTTGATTCTTCTGCAACCAGCCTTCTAAATAGCCTATCACTATCATGCCTTAAACATAGGAACCATGATTCCAACAGTAGAGACAACAATCTGAAATCATAGACGACAATCGACATCTTCTTTTATTCTTTGAAGTTTATCACCATTCTATCATACTATTTACACTTAGACTTGCCCCTTGACTTAAACAAATCTAATCAAGCCCTTCGTAAATCAATGGTCTAAACGATTTCTCGAAGACTAAATTTCTCTCTTTATTTTACATGTTTGTGCGATAAAATTTTCATACATAGATTTGTGACGTCAAAGTAATATAAATATAAATTTCAAACTTTAGATGTTACATGTGCAAAAACATGAGAATTGTGTGGTATGTATGTAAATTCATTTTTTTTATTACTTTCTATGAATTAATTTTATCAATCTAATGAAACTATAAAAGCTAAAAAATGTGTATCACACGTCTAAAATGGAACTGATCGAGCCATCATTTTCCAATTGTCAATATCTATTTTTATTTCTTAAATGAATATATTATTTCCAGTATTTCAATACTGCAGGCATCAGAAGAATTTTGGATAGCTCAAACTATAGTAACTTATTTTGTTTCCTTTTTTGTTGACTTAAATTTAGACCTCTTAACTTTGAGTTGACATAATTAATTACAATAATCGCTTTCTCTCTCTCTCTCCATTTATATATAGTGCCAAGCACCTGGCTTGTTGGTTGGCATCCTTGATGTAAGACCCTCAGATCGGGGGTTCAAATCCCTCTCTGGCGACGTGAGCCCTAAGGAGGGTAGCACTTAAATTGCTAGGCACAATAGGAGTGGCAGAAGCTCGTACAATATTCTGACCATTCTTTTCTTTTTTCTTTTTAAGGAACGGTTGGACGCTATTATGCGAGACCCAATCATCTCTCACGCGCCTAAAATTCGAGTAACACACCCTATACTTGGAGAAATCGAACCTCATACTAGNCTGAAAATGTTTACAATTAAGTATGAATGAATTTGATTTGGTTAATTTGTGTGAATATATAGTGGGAAATGGTAGTAGAGGTATTCTTGTAAATTCTCATATATTATAGAAATGATGCTTTCTATTGAACTTTGAAAATTCAGCAGAAGTTTTGTAGGGTTGATGGTTATCTCATAGTTGAGATGGTCAACAAAAAGATGCTGAAAGAAGTATTCTTTGAAGACAGTGTGCTTCAACAGAATTAATATAAGGATTGGGTCTCCAACGTATCACAGTGAAATTGATAAAAAAATAAATATTATTTAAATTAAATCTATTTGAATGTNATTCATATTTACATGAAATACCATTGAAATCCTTAAAATGACATAAAAAATACCACAATTACTATCTTTTTAAAAGTGAAATAAACATTTTCATGCATAGATTTATGACACCAAGATGTCATAACTGTAAAAATCGAACTTTGGGTTTTATATATGCAAAATACATAAAAATTGTGTGGTTTGCAAATTATTTAGTTGTGCACTCTGATTTTTCATTTTATTTGTGAGAATGTACATTAAAGTTGAGGGTTATTGAAAAGGTAAGTGAAGTGAAACTAATGTTAATATCTATGTTCATCCTACCATATGTGGAATCTAGTAAGCTTCATTTCATTTCAAAACATGTTTTTAGTTTATTTTACACTCCTTACCACTGTATTCAGATTCCATAATTTTTTAAAGAAATATTCTTATATTGATTATTCAGGTGCAGAGACCATGTTTGCTAATTTGGGTCATTTCTCTCCAATTTCAATTAAGGTAACCTAGTTTTCTACCATTTACTTTCTTTTAACAATGGGCATTTACATACATACCTCTCAATTCCTATTTCTCTACATATCTCACACCTAAATTCTACTTTTACATTTATACCTCCCAAATCTTTCATATCACATAAAAATACCAGCATTTTAACTTTTAAAAAGTGAAATACACATTTTCATTCATAATTAAGGTGACATGTACGTAAACATTGAACTTAAGGTGTTAGATGTGTAAAGACATGGGAATTGAGTGGAATGTATGTAAATTTTCCTTTTAACAAGTTTGACTTTTTATATAAATTCTCACATCAAGCATATAATGACAGATTGCTTTCACCTTTCTGGTCTATCCTTGCCTCATTCTTGCTTATATGGGTGAGGCTGCCTTTCTTTCGAAGCACCATGATGACATCCAAAGAAGCTTCTATAAAGCTATTCCAGGCAGGATATTTTCGCAAATTCTTTTTTCTCTCTGTTTTTTTAAGTGAAAAGTGTCAAAATAGTCCCTTGATTCTTTGCATGGGGCCATTCTAATCTAAAATATTATAAAAGTGCCCATTTAAATGACCTCATTTCAGCCCTTATTATAGTGTGTGGGGATTAATTTGACTTTTTTATAGACTTGAGGGCTAAAATGTCAAAATAAAATGCAAGGGACTATTTTGACACTTTGCTCCTCCTTTTTATTACTGGGCTAGATTCAAAAATCTAATTTTTATATGCAGAAACTGTATTTTGGCCTGTTTTCATAGTAGCAACATGTGCTGCAGTAGTTGGAAGCCAAGCAGTGATTTCTGCAACATTCTCTATTGTAAGCCAGTGCTGTGCTTTGAATTGCTTTCCTCTTGTGAAAATTATTCACACTTCAAACCACATATATGGCCAAATTTACATCCCAGAGGTCAACTGGATTCTAATGTGCCTTTGTTTGTCTGTAACAATTGGACTAAAAAATACAAATATGATTGGACATGCATATGGTATATCATTCACAACTTAACCTCTTCTTCTCATTTCCGAAAATGTGACACAATTTTTTCTCAAGAAAGCCGTGAAAACAGTCCACTGACTCTTTACAACAAGGTCATGTTTGTCTCGAAGGTCATAAAATTGTCAATTTAGTCCCAAACTCTTTTAGTAGCGGTTGAAACAAAACTTCTTTGTAAACCATTTCAGCTCATACTAAGGCCGTGTTTGATAGCATGCTATTAACAGAATTTAGCCATGGATTTAACTTAAATCCAGGCAAACATAAAAAAAACAATAATAAATAAATTAATTAAATCCAACACTCTATTAAATTGAATTTTCGCACTTTCCGTCTCTTTTACGATGTAAATGCGGATTTAGTGAATCTGATTGCAAGACGGATATATTCCATCGCCGCTTGTGTGCTCTTCTAGCGCACCCTGATTTTCATAGATCCGCATTTATCAAATTTGATAAGTCTTATTTAACGTAAATCTGAGTTGTAGTCAAACACCGCCTAAAAGAGTTTGTGGCACTTTTTTAGCATTTTTATAATCTCCGGGACTAAAATTACCTCCCATAAAGAGTCAGAAGACTATTTTGACACTTTTCTCATTCTCTAAGTGCCTCTTTTTCTTTCAGGGCTTGCCGTCACAGTCGTGATCTTTGTCACCACCTGGCTTATGTCCTTGGTGATAATAATTGTCTGGAAGAAAAAGATTATTTCAGCCATTATTTTCCTCATATTCTTTGGCTCTATAGAGCTCATATACCTCTCTTCCTCCTTTGTCAAAATCCCTGAAGGGGGCTGGATACCTCTCACACTTTCTATAATCTTCATGTCTGTGATGTACATCTGGAACTATGGAACACTGCTGAAGCATGAATTTGATTTACAGAACAAGGTTTCGGTTCAAAGAATATTGGCTTTGGGTCCTAAGCTCGGGATTGTTCGAGTTCCTGGCATTGGCCTGGTTTATTCCGACATCTTGGCAGGCATTCCGGCAGTTTTTGGACAGTTTGCAATGAGCCTTCCAGCTTTTCACCAAGTTCTGATCTTTGTGTGCATCAAATCAGTTCAAGTTCCCTTCATCCCTGAGAGTGAGAGATTCCTTGTCGGGCGGGTTGGGACGAAGGAGCATCGAATGTTCAGATGTGTTGTGAGGTATGGGTACAAAGATTTGCAACGAGAAAGCTATGAATTTGAGAGCCAGCTTGTGTCTAAAGTTGTCTCCTTTGTGGAGTTGGAAGAAAGTCTTAGATCAGAAGAGAATGCAGAGCTACCACTTTCGCCGCCGCCTGTTTCCATAAGAAGTGAAGAATCTGTGGAGATTCTCAAGGCGAAGGAATGTGGTGTGGTTTATATTAGTGGACACTCTTATGCAAAGGCAAAGAGTTCATCTTCCTTGATGAAGAAATTGACCATAGATGTTGTTTATGCTTTTCTTAGCAAGAATTGCAGAGCTCCTGATGTTCAGTTGAGTGTTCCTCACTCTTTGTTGCTTAAAGTAGGAATGGTATACTATGTTTGATGATGAAAAAGATGATGTTTTTATGCGAGCCATTTTGATATGGCAACTCATCTAAAAGTGAATTGTAGATTGGTTGATTTATGTCAAAGTGTTCATAGATTAGAATTCTGAAATTTGAATTGGAGCTAATTTAATGAAATGATAAATTGATTTAGCGATGTTCATTATGACATGTACTTATTCTCTATTTTTATTTTAGAAAATTTACATCAGACTATAATTCTTTTGTATTTACATA
Source organism: Phalaenopsis hybrid cultivar (assembly GCA_002079205.1). Lineage (NCBI taxonomy): Eukaryota > Viridiplantae > Streptophyta > Magnoliopsida > Asparagales > Orchidaceae > Phalaenopsis > Phalaenopsis hybrid cultivar. The sequence goes on along the minus strand of JXCR01073585.1, from coordinate 40,802 downwards.
ATCAAGAACCAAAGTTTGATATTTATACTAAACACCTTTATGTCATAACATTATGCATGGAAAGGTGTATCACTTTTTAAAAAATAATGGTGATATTTTTTTGTTGTGATGTTAAAGTTTTGATTAGTATACGTGTAAATATGAATGTTTAGGTGTTGGATATATAGATATGCATGAACTATGCGGCATGTATGTAAATGCATTATTTCTTTTTTGTTCATTTGAGTGCTCGATTTTGCGATTGGTGAAAAACTCCTTTTTGCCAAACATTGGGGCATCGCCTCCACCGTTAATTCTCCAATGTTTAAAGAGGCAAATGAGCGAACAAGAGTCATTGTTGTGAGCCAAACGTACCAATGACGGTATATTTGAGGTAGTTTTTCATGTATGTGCTTCTCAATCAAACTATAACTATCATATTTTTATTTGACTAACGGTTTGTTTGGGGCAGCTGCAGCTTATTAATAAGCTGTTAAAAAATAATCTATTTTTCAATAAGTTGTGGTAGCTACGGCGGCTTTTTTTGGAAAAGTCATTCCGTAGTTAGAAAGCAACCAACACATATAGCCAGGAACAGTGTGAAAAAGTTGATCTGTTTGAAAACGCAGATTTCTGAATAAGTTGTCAAAACGCAATTAACCCAGAAAGTCCTAGGTGCATTTTCAAAATGCACCGCACCAAATAAGCAACCCTAAACAGGGCCTGACAATGTTTTGCTATTGCTTATAAATTTATGAGGAGTGAGACGTTTTGAATATGTTAGTTGACCAGAGTTGTCTGACTAATGAAAACAAAAAAAAAATTTACATATATATACCACAAGTTTTATGTATTTACATATGTAACACCAAAAGTTTGAATTCCCACTTATAACACCTTGGTGTCATAAACCTATGCAAGAAAAGATATATTTTTCGTTTAAAAAGATGGTAATAATGTATTATTGATTTGATGTTAAAGATTCGAGTGTTTTGCACGTAAATATGGAGGTTGTGGTGTTAGATGTATACATGCATAAGAATTATCCCCCGAATTATATAAAAAAAATGTAAGATGCTCGGAGCAGTCTTGCAAAAATCAATTTTACTTGCAATTATTCTAAAGTTATTATTCCAACATCTGCAACTACTCCAAATAAGATGGTCTATGGACTAGAACAAAATTGTTCTATGATACCATTTGGTGCTTAGGATGCAATTAAGCCTTGATTGGAAGCTTCTTAAGTTGTGTATTATTCCACAAAAAGAATAAAGTGCTGAAAATAAAAATTTTCAACTGAGACTAATCATACTAAGAACTTCTTTGTTACAATTTTGTATTAGAACTACCCAAAATTTTTCAACCATCAACGAAGACACTTAGTTTAAACATAAAAAAAATACATACATGTCATTTAATTCCTTTGTATTTACATATCTGTTGATCTCATTTTTGGTGTTGTCTATCTGTCCTTCTCAATTCTTTCTTAGAACCTAGGAACTAGCCTTAGGAATTTCTTAGACACTGCCTTAGAGGACTAGTGGATGGTTGAGACTCAAAATTAAAATAAAAATCAAATCTTTAATGTTTTTGGTTTGAAATATACTTGACTTTAATTCTTAACACAGGTCTTATGTTGAGTAGATTATGGTTGAGTTATTTAAGCTAAGGGTTGAGTACCCAATAATATTTTGTACATGCCTTTAAATGACTCATTAAAACTAGATTATTGACTCCACAACTTAGGCATCTTTGGGCCCTTGGTTCACCCCATGGACTACATTGGTTAGAGTTACCCTTCAGGCTTATTCAACTTAGGAGTGACCCTATAGAACCCACCTAATTATCTCGGACCACTTCTATAGTTCATTCTTTTGTTTAAAAGAGAGCACATTAGATTTGATGTTCATTTTTAACCATGATTGAGCTAAGTCTAAGGGAAACTAAAATGTAATGAAAATCAAATTCAACTAAATCGAAGTCAAACCCACTAAATTCAAATTCAAACATAAAACTTAAGATTNTTGAGTACCCAATAATATTTTGTACATGCCTTTAAATGACTCATTAAAACTAGATTATTGACTCCACAACTTGGGCATCTTTGGGCCCTTGGTTCACCCCATGGACTATATTGGTTAGAGTTACCCTTCAGGCTTATTCAACTTAGGAGCGACCCTATAGAACCCACCTAATTATCTCGAACCACTTCTATAGTTCATTCTTTTGTTTAAAAGAGAGCACATTAGATTTGATGTTCATTTTTAATCATGATTGAGCTAATTTTAAGGGAAACTAAAATCTAATGAAAATCAAATTTAACTAAATCGAAGTCAAACCCACTAAATTCAAATTCAAACATAAAACTTACGATCAATAAATTTGAAATCAG
>JXCR01073585.1:8412-26949 GCA_002079205.1 Phalaenopsis hybrid cultivar | reverse complement strand
TGCAGAGGAAATAGAAGTCATATTAATGGTTGCCATTTTGTCTTTGTGGAACTTGAAGAGATGGAAGGAGAAGTAGATGAAGGCTGAGAATGTTTACTCTAAATATTAATGAATTTGCTTTGGTTAGTGTGTTATAATATATAGTGGTTAGTAGCAGAGCTTTTTAATGTTTCTGGTATTCTTGTAATTGCTTCTATATTTTAAAATTGCAGCTTTTGGTTGAAATTTAAATATTTAGCTGTTTTGTGCCGTTGACGATAGTTGAGAGTCAGCCGAGAAATGCTTACAGAAATATATATATATATAAGAAAAAAAAACACCGCTTACTCAAATCAGTCGGACGGGCACCTGCTTGTCAGATGTAAGTTCCCATTGGTGTGAGGTTTGATTTCACTAAATGTAGGGTGTGGTACTCGAATTCTTAGGCGCGTGAGAGATGACCGGAGCTTGTATAATAGCCTCCAACCGTTTCTTAAAAAAAAAAAAGAAAAGAATGGTCAGAGTCTTGTACGAGCTTCTGCCACTCCTATTGTGTCTGGCAATTTGAGTACCACCCTCCTTAAGGCTCACGTCACCAGAGGGAGATTTGAACCCCCGATCTGAGGGTCTTACACCAAGGATGCCAACCAACAAGCCGGGTGCGTGACACTATATATATATATATATATAGAGAAAGAGAGAGAAAGTAATTATTGTAATTAAATTAGGTCAACTCAAAGTTAAGAGGTCTAAGTTTAAGTCAACAAAAAAGGAAATAAAATAAGTTGCTATAGTTTGAGCTATCCAAAATTATTCTGATGCCTGCAGTATTGAAATACTGGAAATAATATTAGAATTAATTCAATATTCATTTAAGAAATAAAAATAGATATTGACAATTGGAAAATATTGGCTCGATCAGTTCCATTTTAGACGTGTGATACACATTTTTTAGTTTTATAGTTTCATTAGGTTTATAAAATTAATTCATAGAAAGTAATAAAAAAAAATGAATTTGCATAGAATATGCAACTTTCAAATTATTACATGACTTGTTGAAAATTTGGCTTTGGGTGATTTTTAAAAGAGTTATAATTTTCTGGTGGTTTAACATAGTTTGTCAATCAAAAGCTTTGTAAACATGATCAAAATATGTATTATGAGTTGATGGATAATGAATCCAATGTTTGATTGCCAATGTTCTAAGTATTATGTCATCCTCATTTAAACTACTATCTCAAAGATGAACTGCATGTTCGAGCGATGGTCGATGGTGGTCGATAGATGGTGGTCGGAGGCTATGGATGCCAAAAAGTTATTGTTTGGTTTTATGTCCAGTATAGTCTATATAATTTCTTCTCTTCCCCTCCCCCTCAAGCGAGAAATAACTTCCTAACCACCTAATCGAGCGACCTATATTGATCCTCCATAATCATAGAAAATTATTTTAATATTTTGAGGGCATTAATGATCTCAGAATTAAACAAGTTTAGGTTGGTTGGATTCCTCTCATTGAGACACTATTGTAATAATAGATGTTAAATTTGGAGTTCATTTAACCATTCAATAGATGATTTGAAATCCCCAAAACTTTAATGCCTTGATTTGGGCTTGATCGGACTCAAATCAAACCAATTTTGGTATTACCGAGCTCGTCTTGTCGGGACGCTCAGCTTGACTATAAACTAGCTAATATTGGTGCCCTGTATGATCTTGAGTTTGAATTTCAGAAGTCCTTCACAAAAATCACATCATGATTTGTGCTTGATAAAAAAATTTGTTGATGGCGCACGAGCGCACACACACAAATATATATGTATATTATTGAAGAAACTCATGATTTAAATTGCATTTGTTTATCATCTCACCGTAATAAAAGATACATTCAAATAGATTTAATTTAAATATTATTTATTTTATTATCTATTTCACTGTGATACGCTGGAGACCCATTCCTTATATTAATTCTGTTGAAGCACACTGTCTTCAAAGAATACTTCTTTCAGCATCTTTTTGTTGACCATCTCAACTATCAGATAACCATCAGCCCCACAAAACTTCTGCTGAATTTTCATAGTTCAATGGAAAGCAACATTTCTATAATATATCAGAATTTACAGGAATACCTCTACAGCCATTTTCCACTATATATTCACACAAATTAACCAAATCAAATTCATTCATACTTAATTGTAAACATTTTCAGTTTTCATTATCTCCTTCTTCTTCCTCCATCTCTTCAAGATCTACAAAAACAAAATAACAGGCATAAAAATGGCTTCTACTTCCTTCGCAGAAGGGCTGAAGGAGATGGAACGCCTCTTTACCCACTTCGATACCAGTGGTGATGGTAAAATTTCTTTGTCAGAGCTTCAGCTTCTTATGAAAACCATTGGAGAAGAGCTCTGCTTTGAGGAAGCCATGGCTTTCCTGCAATATGCTGATTCAGATGGTGATGATCTGCTTGACTTCAAAGACTTTCTGAGACTGGCAGAAGTAGAAATTAGTGAGAAGGAAAAGAGTCATAATGAGGAATACATGGTAAAGGAAGCCTTCAAGTTATATGAGATGGAAGGGAGGGGCTTTATAACAGATATGAGCTTAAAGAGAATGCTAAGCAGCTTGGGTTCTTCAAGGCCGATAGAGCAATGTCGCTCTATGATTTCTAGTTTTGACTTGAACGGTGATGGTGTGCTTTGTTTTGAAGAGTTTAAAGCCATGATGATGCTCTAACACTTTTAGTGATTGGTGCATATATGAAATGTTAAGAAATGTTTTGATTGATATGTTGATTGTGCTTTTAAGGAAATTGGATGTTATGTCACACAACCTAATCCTTGCATATGTTTGTCAATCCATTTTAAAATTGTAATTTAAGTCGGTCTATCAATTATTACAATGTAATTATGTGGTTTTATTTGGGGATTGTATTCTCTTATTTGGTTTCATTGACTTAGTTATTAAAATATTGCTTTAATTATTTGTTGTGTTTTAAACTTTCTTTTGGGGTTTTGATCATTTTTTTTGGTTATATTTTCTTCAACTATTGAACCAATAAACACGTGTAAATAAATTAGTGATGTGAAGATCTAAATGGCTATTGTTTATTTTACATGTCAAAATTATGAATTTTAATCAAGATTATTTGATTCTTTCAAAATAAATCTTATTTAAATTAAAGATAATTAGGTTCATTGTTAAAGTAAATTTGATTTTAGTGCATTCGATATCAAACCTACCTAGCCAAACTAATGTTTTGCCCAATTTCATTTGATTTGATCAAAATTAGTTTTATTTGAATTCATGCTCAGCAAATTTAAAAATCAAATCATCCAAATTGACCAAATGCGCACTATTATGTCTTCTAGATAATGATTCTATTGCATGCCAAAGTATTGATGGCATTGAAGTATGCCTTATAGAAGAAGCTAACAACACGTATTAATGTTTGCTAAGTAGCAAATCTCAATGATGAAAGCCACTTTGAGGATTTTTTTGGGATGATTTATGTTGCCTTCCTAAATTGAAAAATCTTCCCAAATAAATTGAACCCTACACCATGCATAAATTATATTAAGGACATTTTAGTCATTTTTCAAAATATCTCTTATAGCTACCATCAATAGAATTGGACACACTCACAAAATCAAATCATTATTATTTGATATTATCCAAATCATAAGATACAATAAAGCCAAATCTAAGCTAACATTAATAGTATTTTTATTTGATTGTGCTATTTTAGATATAATGGATAGATTAACTTTTTAATTTTGATTCAAACAATACAATTTCATCCACAAATGCTTCTTGATTGGTCAAGAATTTGATATTTTTTTATTTATTCAGTTATAGNATTCAAACAATACAATTTCATCCACAAATGCTTCTTGATTGGTCAAGAATTTGATATTTTTTTATTTATTCATGCATGAGATTTGTTCTTGGAGACTGTTAACATCTTTATTCTTCATCCAATATTATTTAATGGTTGGGTGGTAATTTTAGAACATAAATATTTCGCAGTTCTAAAATTGTAAATGAGCATATGAGAATTTGACAACCAGTTTAATTATGTCTATTACTATGATTGCTTAGCAATAAAAATCAAGATTTTAGGCTTGGGTGATTGACAATTCATAATCTTAAAGGATATTTTTTCTTGTTCTTTGAGGTTTGCCTCCATTCCCTTGAAGCAAATCTCGTTATTTACACTTAGACATGCTCTTCTTAATTTAAATGGGTTTAATGATGTTTTTTTGTAAATTAAGTCTCCAAAGGAATTCTCAAATAGCAATTTTTTTCTCTCTATCTTGCATGTTTGTGTGATTTATTTTTTTGATGTAGTATATATATATAATCTTCCATTGAAGAACTTCACAAAGTACCCACAAAAACTTTTCAATTTTGCATCAAGTTAGGTAATCAATCATGATTTATAGCATTATCATGACTTTGAACTCTTCAAAGCAAAGCACCCCATCTTCATTAAGATCAAATTGATAAATCATAGTCCAAGAAGCTTGCTTTGCTCTTGATGCATCCAAAGGATTAACCATCTAATACCGAAACTAGTTGAGAAAACACAAAGCAAACTTTCATTAATATTAAAATAGGATTACAACATGACTCAAACGGAAATAACAAAACAAAACATGGAGCGACACAAGAAAATACTTATAAACATATTTCAATGGGTGGTAGAGGTCAACTAGAGGGATAGAGATGATTGGGAGGAATGAAAACATTCACGGGAGGAGGGTGGCAATGAAAGGATGGTGCAAAACTGTAGAGGCAGCATATAAGAAAGGATTGTAGGTGATCGACAACGGTAATAGGGCTGTTGGGAGAAGCTTGAAAGGAGTTAAGAGGTCGGGTCAATAGTAATAGCCTTTGGGAAGGGGAAATGGTTGGGTGTTGGGGTGACCGTGAAAGAGTTTGGCGGCTGAAGTGTGGGGAGGAGAAGATTTTGGAAAGGTAAAAGGGAGGATATAATCAATCAAAGTACCACCATCTCTTTGGATACAACCCACAAAAAGGAAAGAGACTCCACACAAGAGATCTAAAATTAAACACTCCAAGAACTGAATTCTTTCACACTGGAAACAACTATTTATAGGTTCCTACACAAAAGGAGGGCAGAAGAATCAGAGAAGTCTGTGGAAACTCTCAAGAACTGAACTTTTACACATTGGAAGCAACTATTTATAGACTCCTACACAAAGATGACAGAGGAATCCAAAAAAGTCTCCATAAGTGCAACAGTCTACAAAGTCTCCTACACCTTAGCAAGAGTTCGCCCGTGAGAGCCCCGCGCATCAGAATCCTGCCCGCGCGAACCTTCTCATGTTGTTGATGGTTCATGAATTTCTACAATCCCGCTGCTGCTGCGATGATTCATGTTCTCGCGATCTTGCCTGCACGAAACTTTTCTACGAGTTATGTCCCAGCATTCATTTAGCTTCTATGTAACTTCTTGTTGTTTTAAGACGCCTTCATCTCATCTTCAACCTTGTTAGTTTCCACTTTAATTATTAGAAATGTTATAATTAGTTATGTTCCTCTTTTCTAAACCTCATTACATGATTAAGGATCAAGCCTCAACTCTTAAACATGTGTGGTAGATTTGTATTCTTAAAAATATATTAAGTGAACTTCACTTGATCCTTATTAAAATATCAAATTATCATTTAACCATGGAAGTAGGGCTTCTAATCAGTGGATTAACATCTTCCTAATACAAGCCCGTCACCTTAGGATCTCCTAAATCGATTGACTTTCAACTTATAACAATTTAATAAATTACATTTTTACCTTTTGTGAAAATATTTTATGAATTGGTTTCTACCCTTTTATCCCTTTATGCTTCAAATACCTTAGAGGTTTAATTATCATCAAAATTACCTTTTTACCCTTTGGTTTAACCTAAATTTTGATTAAGGTGGGGAATCACATAATTACAATTTTGCCCTAAAGACTCCTCACCACATAATTACTTAAGTTAAACTCAAATGACTTTAAAATTTTATTGTTATATCACTCATGTGTCAATTAAGACATTAAAGGAGAATTTGTGATTATTCTAATTTCTTTTATTTAATTTTTATAATTATTTTAACTTGAAAATAGAGATTTTTTAGGATAATTAAAATAACTAAGTAAAATAAACTTTCTGTCCTTAAGAAAATTATTGCAGGCTCAATTAGATTAGAGGATCGCTAAAAACAGTTTTAGTGAATTTTTTAATTATAATTTATATATATAATTTCTAAATGATTTCTAAGGAATAAATAAATAAATAAATATATTTTCAATCCCAAAACTCCTTTTTATATTTTTCATAGGCATCTTTAACCCCAAAAAGCTCAAAGAAAATTATGTTACATTTTTCTTATATTTATTTTATTTTTAATAATTTTAAAGTAAAAAATAGACCAAAAATAAAGTAGTTATTTTAAACTCAATTTTATTTTTCTTACATACCTCTGGTAACAAAGAACACCCCAAACAACTTTTTATAAATTTCTAATTTTTTTATTTATATAATTATTTTAAGCAAAAATTCATATTTTCTGAGAAAATTCATTTTCACGCCAAAAATATTTTTTTATGACTTTGAAATTTTTATGGGAGACTCTTGAGGTGATTAACCTCAATTTAGCCCAAATCAGTAATTATTTTAATTATTTTTTTTTATTAATTTTGGTAATTTTCTTAATTTTAAAATAGAAAAATTTGCNTTTTATGGGAGACTCTTGAGGTGATTAACCTCAATTTAGCCCAAATCAGTAATTATTTTAATTATTTTTTTTATTAATTTTGGTAATTTTCTTAATTTTAAAATAGAAAAATTTGTCTTAGATTTTAAAATTTTGTTTTCTATTTTTCCTAGGTTTCTCTGATCACAGTAAACCTACAAAAGAAATTTTCATATTTTTCTGGCATATCTTTCATTTTTTATAATTATTTTAAACAAAATAATTGTAATTTACATTGAAAGTTAATGTTTCCAATGTTAGAGGTGCTCTATGATTTTGGAAAAATCAGAGAACACCCTAAATATTATAGAAGTAAACCCTCCAAATTTCATACTTTTGTGATTAGCATTAATTTTTTTATAATTTAAATAGGTTTTAAATTATTTAATTAATTTTAAAATAAATATAAAGAAAATATTTTTTTATTTTTAGTCCACATTATTATCCTCTGTTCACCGAACACATTAGTATTTTTATTTTATTTTTAGTATTTCTCTACATCAAGTTATGGATTTTTAAAGTTTATGTAATTAATTTAAATCGGAAATACATAATTCCTAATTATCTGCGTCAGCACTGATTCTATCCTCGTACACGTTAAGAAGTCACGTGCCACAATTTGATTTGACACCATCATCCGCGTCAGCTGCCTCGTCAGCCCGGTGTTCACGCAACGTTACCCTATCCGACGCGATCTCATCCATCCACTCGATACACAGAATCGAACGGCTCTTGATCATCTTCCCCAGTCTTCCCAACCCGAGAAACACACGTTTTCTAGACCTAATATCTCGCTTGATCCTTAATCAAATCACATGAAGTTTGTTTCTACACCTTCATCTAGGTGAGGAGAACTTATCTATATGGTTACGTTTGTATGAAATACAAGTTTGTTTCACAAAGCCTCAAACTGAGAGCAAAATGGAAAACTACGAGATATACCTTGATCTGAGAGGTGTGGCTTCAATCGGATGGTTGTAGAAGCTTTGTTGGAGTCCCAAGAACGTCCTCCAAGTGTTAATTTGATATGTGGTTGGGTCTGTGTAGGATTTCAATCAGAGGGTGGTGCGACCTTGGCCGATATTTGGTGCAGAGGGCTCGGGAAGGATCAAGTTTAATGGGGGAACTTTCTCTCTTGCCCTGGAGAAGCTCAGGAGTGAATAAATTTGGGATTTTTATGAGGTTTAAGATATGGTCATTAAAAACCCTTAGATTTTGAACTCAAAATTAGGGGGATGAAGGTTGGAAAACAGTGGGGATGAGCTTCGCAAGGCTGCTAGAAGGTCTGGGAGAATTTTGGCAAAGTTTTGTTAAGGTTTGATCACTCTTTTTTTTGCCCGTGGGGGTGCTTAATTTATAGCCATGGCCATGGTGGCCAACAGGTTGAGCCAAGGTGCCCAATGGGAGGCTAAGGTGGAGGGAAGAAGAGCTCTAATGGCCAATGGGGATGAGCCACATCAGGGAGTCCCAAATTTGGGTTTAACCCTTGGGGAGGCTATCGGGCTTGGTGTTTTCTTGCAGTTGGATGGCTCGTCAGAGCAAGTGTGGTCACATCCACATTGATGGAGGTTANGGTGTTTTCTTGCAGTTGGATGGCTCGTCAGAGCAAGTGTGGTCACATCCACATTGATGGAGGTTAGGGGGGGCTGTGAGGTTAAGTCAAATTGGTCTCAAGTGAGCTCATGGCCAAAGACCAAGGGAGAAATGGGGTTTAGGCTAAGTTGGCTTGGGTTGTGTTAAACCCCTTGTTCAAGTGGCTAGCTCAAGTCCAAGGTGGCTAGGAGGATGTTTTTGGCCCCGAGAGAGGTTTGAGTAGACTTGGATGGCTGGTTGGAGCATGAGGGAGAGGGCTTGGATGTTTCATGAAGGGGGAAAACTTATGTGAGGAGGAAAAAGGAAGAGCCTCTCCCTTTTCCATTTTTGGAAAGGTTGACCCATATGAAGCCCATGGATGGCTTCGTGGGTCAAGCCATGCCTGCATGACCCCATGAGTGAATTTCATGAGAAAGAAAATTTTAATTTTTATGAATTTTGGGAGGAAATGACATGATACCTAATTTGGATAAAAAATTAAATGCATGTATGATATGATGCCATGATGGATGGTGTCATTAAAAGGATGATGAGGAGGGGAAAATTTTCAACGGGTTCTTCAAATTTATGAAATGGGCCTTTAAATATGCTTATGAATGTGGGCTTTTAAAAGGTATATGAAGGTGGGCCTTCATGAAATTGATTTGAAATTAATCATAGGCTACATCAAATGGGATTGAATTTGCTCTCAATTGGTCTTAGATATGATTAAATTCAGTGTGCATTTGAAATTAGAGGAATTTGAAATGAATTTGGTGGAAATTGGGGGCAATTTGGGGACTTTGGGTATTCAGGGGCAATTTGAGAAATATGATAAATTTTGGTAAACTTGGGTGCAATTAGGGTCATTGGGTGGTTAGGATTGATCTTGGGAACGTTTGGAGTGAATTTAGAGATTTTGGGAACTTTTGGGACATGAGGGGCATTTTAGTAATTTTGGGAAATTTGTGGGTACTTTGGGAATTTTAAAGAAATTTGGGTATTTTGGGAAATTTAAATGATTTGAAATGGCCCAATATGATTTTTAAGTCGAAATTGATAATTTGGGCCATTTTAAAAAATTTAGGGGTTCCAAGGGTATTTTGGTAATTTTGGAATGATTTGGGGAGTAGAAGGTCAAAATTGGGTGTTCTAGAGGTATTGAGGTCCATTGAAAATGCTAATCATAATGATACCCACCAATGGAAAGATTTTGGATCCTTCATGTGTTGGTCCTAGCCATCATAGCCAATAACTAAGGGTTTGGGGACCACCCACATGAGTTTCTAAACGAGTGGGGAACAGGGTTAAGTGTGGGTGATTTTAGGGTTTTAGGTTGTGAGTGAAATTGTAGTGAGGTGTGTGCGCGAGCCTGGCTAAGAACAAGCCACCCAGAGCTAACCTTAAGGCTTGCTNACATGAGTTTCTAAACGAGTGGGGAACAGGGTTAAGTGTGGGTGATTTTAGGGTTTTAGGTTGTGAGTGAAAATTGTGGTAAGGTGTGTGTGCGAGCCTGGCTAAGAACAAGCCACCCAGAGCTAACCTTAAGGCTTGCCAATCCTATGAGGACTCTTCTTGAGCTCTCTCATGCTGGTTACATCCCACTAAGTGTTGGTAGTCAAAATCATACATGTGAAACTCCAAGAAGAGTAAAGAGGTGAGGTAAGGTTCCATCACTAGTCCTCTATGATAGTCAACAGGAAAATCCTTTGGCTAAATGCTAGACTCCTAAGTGAAAAAGACCAGACCTCAACAATAATGAGGTCAACACCTCTTCGATGCCTCCGATTTTTGCAAGATGGTCCNCATCACTAGTCCTCTATGATAGTCAACAGGAAAATCCTTTGGCTAAATGCTAGACTCCTAAGTGAAAAAGACTAGACCTCAACAATAATGAGGTCAACACCTCTTCGATGCCTCTGATTTTTGCAAGATGGTCATTTGAGGGAGATTTGTGTAAAAACTAATAGTATGGGTATGAATGTTCGAGCTATCTTAGCTGTTAAAAAATAAAAATTTTATCTGTTAGAATTGATTTTTCTAATTTAGTAAACTAGCCATTGAATCTTCTACTACTCTTTGATTAGGACTAAACTTATTGCAAACGGAGACACCATAGGATAGTGATACAACGTCCCATCTTGCCCTAGTTTTGATAACATAAGTCTTAAGTTGATCTAAAGCAATGTGTCACTCATTTGTTCACAAAAAAATTGGTATTTTGAACGAGTGCCAATATTTTGAAGAATGAGAGATACATGTCTCCTAATCTTGTCAGAAAACGATATAGTGCATTTATCTTTTATATAATATTTGTACCTCTTTTTTTATTTTTGGGATATATTATATCATTGATCACCTTAATTTTCTCAAGATTCATCATAACTCCATAGTAGGTAACCATGAATCCAAGAAATTTGTCTGATGTGATTCTAAATGCACATTTAGCTGGGCTGAGTCTAAGGGTGTAAGTGAGTCATGCCGACTCGTGAGCCGGCTTGAGCTTTGCTTGATAAGTTGCTCGCAAACTGAGCTCAATGAGCTAACAAGCCAAGCTCAAGCCAACCTTGAATCAACTCGTTAGCTTGTGAGCCAACTCATTTAAGACAATATTCGTATAAAATATGCTCAAAACATATAAATTTCAAAACATTATATTTATGGTATTAAAATTACTGTTAAAAAATATTTTGTATTGTACTTTAGGTGAATTTTTATTATTTATCTCCTAATTGTTCATTCTATTTATCATCTTATCATAAAATTAGCTTAAATTAATATCATTTTCATNTATTTATGGTATTAAAATTACTGTTAAAAAATATTTTGTATTGTACTTTAGGTGAATTTTTATTATTTATCTTCTAATTGTTCATTTTATTTATCATCTTATCATAAAATTAGCTTAAATTAATATCATTTTCATTTTTTTATATTAAAAAATCTAGCTTGCAAGCCGGCTCAGACTCGTAGAGTTAAGCTTGAGCTCGAGCTCGAACTTGAAAAATTAATAAAGCTCAAGCCTAAGCCAAAGGTGGTTCGAGTTTAATTAACTCATTTACACTCTAGTTGAGTCATATGTTGTACTCCCAAAAAAGTTGAAAATATTTTACCAAGTCATGAATAAGTTGAGAAGTCTTCAAACACATGACTAGCATGTCATCTATACATGCTTCCCTGACATGTATGATGAGGTATTTGAAAATCTTGTTCATGAGATGTTGGTAAGCTGTACCGGTTTTCTTTAGCCCAAAGGACAATATTCTATAGAAATATAAGACTTTATCTGTCTAGAAGGAAGTAGCTTCCTCATAAATGAGATTCATCTTTATCTGATTGTAACTATAATAAGCATTCATGAAGCTGTGTTTGATGTCCAGATGTAGCGTAAGCTAATTGATTTATTCGGAGAAGATGAAAATTGTCTTTTAGATAGCCTTTGGTCAGTATAGTTGATGCACGTCCTCCATGCTCTAGAGGTCTTTCTCACCATAATGAGATTTGTGAGCCAAATGGGATAATTTAGCATCCATGTGAAATTTGCTTGCATAAGCTTTGTCGACCTTTTGCTTAATCACTTGTTGGCGTTCTAACACATAATTTTGTTTCTTTCGGATGATCAACTTATATGTGAGGTCAATCTTTAGGTAGTACATCATTACTTTAAGATCAATCTCAGGCATATCCGTCAAACTTGAGACAAACACGCCTTGGTTTCTATAGAAAAATTCCATGTACTCCAACTTTTGCTCACTGATAGTAAAGATCCAAGTTGTACATTCCACGAGAGGTGTTACTCTTATAAAGATACATAGATCAAATCTTCCAAGTGGTGAAATCTGTTGGGATAGGAAGATCCATCACATGCACAAATAAATGAAAATTATGAGGAGAAGACACTGAAAATTTTTTATGTAGAAAAACTCTAGAAACGAAAAAAAAAACCNACATCATTACTTTAAGATCAATCTCAGGCATATCCGTCAAACTTGAGACAAACACGCCTTGGTTTCTATAGAGAAATTCCATGTACTCCAACTTTTGCTCACTGATAGTAAAGATCCAAGTTGTACATTCCACGAGAGGTGTTACTCTTATAAAGATACATAGATCAAATCTTCCAAGTGGTGAAATCTGTTGGGATAGGAAGATCCATCACATGCACAAATAAATGAAAATTATGAGGAGAAGACACTAAAAATTTTTTATGTAGAAAAACTCTAGAAACTAAAAAAAAACTATAGGACCTAGCCTAGGTAAAGTAATCTATTGTAAGAGTGTAAGTATAAATATACATATTTTCTCATAATCGTGAGAGCAGTGTTACAGTTTTACGCCAAATACAAAGGTTTTCTATATACAACATAAAAGTTTTATTCTGAATACGACAACCATAAGCAATTGTCATCAAGAGCTGTTGTTGGATCTTCAATACGGTGTTATTTGTTACACCATATTTGAGATATGACATTAGCAAGTAAAGTTTGTTGATCGCGATAAGCAAGGGCAACCGGTGGTGGTCGACAATTACAGAGACCCAAAATTATCTTTGGGTCTTCAATATAACATTATTTGTAACACCATATTTAGGACACATTGTAAGCAAACAAAGTTCCCCAATGATGGCAAGTAGGGAAAGCCAACGGTGATCGATAGCAACAGATAGATGGTGGCCGACAAGTATGAAAGCCATAAGTTATTGTCGAATCTTCAGTCTAAAAAATATTAGAATTCGACTTTTGCTCCTCCCTCAAGTGAAGAAAGAGGGTCCATCATTAATATCTTGGGGTGCGCCATTTTGGTCATTTGAAAAATAACTCTCATAGCCACTTAATCGAGTGACCTATAGTGACTTTATTGATCATATGAATTTTTGGGTGATTTAAAGATCTTAATGACCTCAGAATTAAGACTCCTTCGGCTTGCTAGATTCCTATAGTCGAGACACTCAATCCAACTATAAACATGTCAAATTTAAAGTCTATTCAACCATTCAATTGACGATCAGACGTCTTTAAATATGCTCGAATGATTTGATTTGGACTTGTTTGGACTCGGAACAGACCAATTTTGACATTATTGGACTCGACTTATCGAGATAGTCATTTTGACTTATAAAAAGTGCTGAAATCAAAGTTTTTAATGATCCTTAAACTTGAATTTGAAATACTTCTTGCTCAAAAATGTCTCTAGATTCATGCCAAAGAAAAAAAAAATCATCAAATATAAATATCAAGCCTAAGATATCAGATATGCTTCCCAATTTTCGATGATATATTTATCGAAATGCCAAAATTTCCAAATTAAATCGATGCTAAGCTCCATTTCCTNTTGGACTTGGAACAGACCAATTTTGACATTATTGGACTCGACTTATCGAGATAGTCATTTTGACTTATAAAATTGCTGAAATCGAAGTTTTTAATGATCCTTAAACTTGAATTTGAAATACTTCTTGCTAAAAAATGTCTCCAGATTCATGCCAAAGAAAAAAAAAATCATCAAATATAAATATCAAGCTTTAGATATCAGATATGCTTCCCAATTTTCGATGATATATTTATCGAAATGCCAAATTTTCCAAATTAAATCGATGCTAAGCTCCATTTCCGACAACCGAACAAATCTTCAGATTGATTCAAAACCCCAATCTTACGAATCTTACACCTTCGCGCATCCCCGAACATCACGCCATCGCTGATACCTGAGAATCCTCGCCGCCGATCCCTTTATCCGGCTTTAGCCGCGTTCCATGTGAAACCTCGTCTCGACGCTCCGCCGAATGTGCGGCGAAACCTCATTCTCCGCCTCCCCCGCCACCTCACACGACGCCTCGCTCGAACCTTCGTCTTCTCACTCGCCGCCTGTAGCCGGCCCCCTCACACACCGCTTGTAGGTTGTCGCCGCCACGCCGCTTGTTACCCTTCTTCTCACACGCTACTCACCGCCTACATTGGTTGAGGTGGAATCAAAGTAACACCGTGATAAAGGAGACCGAAGCCTTGACCTGGTTTCGTCCTTGATATCTTGAGCTTCTCAGGTGATCTTTTCCTACTCTATTAGCTTCAATTTTTGTACAAACCTTTCAACTAACTAACCCTACATCCTAGATTGTCAATCCCTAGAGTTGAAAAACTACCCTTGTTTTGCTTCACTGATGTTGAATTCAGTTGCTCTAGCGCTTTAGAAGCTGTTTTACTTCAGATGATTGACAATGCAGTGTCTTTATGAAAATGGTTAACAATTAGACAATCTTTACCTTGTTTTCATGATTAGTTCGATATATACCCAACGAATTAATCGTTTTCTATGCTATTAAATGCATGATTTCTATTCTTAAAGCGCCTATTTATGCCATCTCAAATCAATACCTTGTTGAGGAGAATAGTTATCATTTGCACCGTTTGATTACTGGTGAACCGTTTGATTACTGGTGAGCTGTAATTAATAACGAAGTTATTTGAATAAAGGGTGGATTTGTGGAAGCCTATTTTAGGTCCAATTAGTTAATTCAAAGGTTTGCTTTGGAGAATACAGTTTAAAGTTGTGAAAAATGATTGACGGTTGCGAGAAAGCGAAAAATTGACGAGAAAATCACACAAACACACAAATGTACGTGGTTCGGCAAATTGCCATGTCCACGGAGTTGCAGAGGATTGATTGCTTTAAGGATTACACAGTTTCTTGACACAATTACAAGAACTCGACTTCACTTATTCTCTCTCCCTCTTCTTCTTGTTCTTGGTTTTTGTNTTCGGCAAATTGCCATGTCCACGGAGTTGCAGAGGATTGATTGCTTTAAGGATTACACAGTTTCTTGACACAGTTACAAGAACTCGACTTCACTTATTCTCTCTCCCTCTTCTTCTTGTTCTTGGTTTTTGCCGTCCGCAGCACCTACCTCTTCACCTGTTTGTCGCAACTTCTGAACGATCGCGATTGCCTCCAGTCGCATGCCGATGGTCCAACTGCCTTAGATTTCTCCAGCCACCGCCGATGGTCAGTCGCCCGCGAAACATTCTTCTTCCTCAAGCGCAGTAGCTCGAAACTCCTCGATGGCAGCTGCTCGAATTTTGGTTTTCCCACTGCATGCGATTACAAGAGATGGGCAATCTTTAATAGACATGAAGAAGGCAAGGGGCGGGATCCCAATAGGGAAGGGCACAAGTGTTTCAGCTATCCAAAAGGAATGAAAGAATAAAAAGAATTTAATCAGAGAAATTCAAATTATTTCCATAGGTGCCGAGATTGTCAGTTAAGGAAGTGGACCGGGCTCCACAATACTCAATGAATCTCCCACTTAGAGATTGGTACACTGACTGAATCATCCACTGATTGCATTGATCTTTTTCTCAAATGTGATATTCTCCACTTCTTCAACTCAAAGCTCCTGTCTTCATACTAAAAGACCAATTGAAGTTGAACACAACTTCAGTTTCTCAAGTGTAACACTCTTAGTAAATATATTAACAGGGTTCTTGCTTCCATAAATTTTCTTAAGTAACAATTGTTCGTCATCTAACAATGACCGTATGAAGTGACACCTGATCTGAATGTGCGGGCTTGGATTGAAATGCTGAATTCCTGGTAATGAATATGACGCTGTGACTATCATTGTTGAGAGTGTCCGCCCTTCTGATTCTTTTTACCCAATTCCTCCAAAAAGCCTTGTAGTCATACCATCTCCTTTGCAATCTTTGACATTGCTATATACTCAGCTTCTGTACTAGACGAAGAAACTGTTTTCTGTAGGCTTGAACCCCATGATACTGCAGTGCCACCAAAAGTATAAATATAACCCGTAGTACTCCTTCTGCTATCAATGTCTCCAGCTAGATCAACATTAACACAACCCAGTACTTCTAAACTTTTTCCTGAGAAACACAAGCAGGTTTTTGAGGAGTCCTTTAGGTTTCTCAAAATCTACTTCACAACTTCCCGATGTTCATTGCCTGTGTTACTCATATATATGCTCACAACTCCCACTGCATGAGTAATAATTGATCTTGTGCAATCCATAACATACACAAGTGAACCAATAGTTGAGGCATAGGGAACCTTACTCTTGTGGCCTCGTTTCTCCTCTGACTTGGGTGACTGATTCTTGCTGAGCCTGAAATGACTGCTTAGAGGTGTGCCAACTGGTTTTGTCTTGTCCATATTGAACATGTTGAGTACATTTTTCACATACTCAACCTGTGAGAGTCTCAACGTACCTCTGATTCTGTCTATGATAATTCTCATGCCAAGGATTTACTTTGCAACTTCCAAATCCTTCATTGCAATGCACTATAAGATCTGCTTCTTCAGATTTTTGATTTCATCAATACTGACCCCTGCAATAAGCATGTCATCCACGTACAATAGTGGAATAATATAAGGATTGTCAAAATGTCTGACATGATAACAGTGATTTGCCTAACATATGCTGTACCTTACATTGTGCATGAAATTATCAAATTTCTTGTACCACTGTCTAGGAGTTTGTTTTAGTCCATATAAGCTTTTCTTCGATTTGCAAACTGAATCTTCATTGTCCTGCATTACAAACCCCCCAAGTTGATGCCTGTAGATGTCTTCTTCAAGATCTCCTTGAGGAAAAACCGCCTTCACATCTAACTGCCCAAGAAATAAATCTTCGGTAGCCACCATGGACAGTATCATTCTGATGGTTGAGCTTCACCACAGGAGAAAAGATCTCAACGTAATCAATATCGTGCTTTTGCTGAAAGCTTTTTACAACAAATTTAACCTTATATCTCTTACTGTCATCATGCTCAGTTTTCACCCGATATACCTACTTATTGTGTAATATTTTCTTCTCTGGTGGAAGTTCTGTCAGCTCCCATGTCTGATTTCTTAGCAGAGAATCCATCTCATC
Organism: Phalaenopsis hybrid cultivar; assembly: GCA_002079205.1. NCBI lineage: Eukaryota > Viridiplantae > Streptophyta > Magnoliopsida > Asparagales > Orchidaceae > Phalaenopsis > Phalaenopsis hybrid cultivar. Next base: position 9,759 of record JXCR01073585.1, on the reverse strand, counting down.
TTTCATGGCCAGTCTCACTTGCTATAATTTGTATCTTGCAGAGTATATTCATAACTCTGTGGTTCTCCAACATTTGTCAACAGAATGTAGTTCAAGGTTAGTGAGAAACGCTGAAGAGAACGTCTAGTCCTGACTGACTTGCGAACAATAGTTGTAGGGGTGGGCTACTCTGAAACTGTCTGTGGACAATTGAAATGGGTGCACTAGACCCACTCTCCTCATTACTTACATCTTTGCCCTGCACTGTGACCTCTGATAGGTCATCAAATCTTCAAACTCGACTTCCCGAGAAGCTAATTCAGAAATTGTATTGGANACGTCTAGTCCTGACTGACTTGCGAACAATAGTTGTAGGGGTGGGCTACTCTGAAACTGTCTGTGGACAATTAAAATGGGTGCACTAGACCCACTCTCCTCATTACTTACATCTTTGCCCTGCACTGTAACCTCTAATAGGTCATCAAATCTTCAAACTCGACTTCCCGAGAAGCTAATTCAGAAACTGTATTGGGNGGATCTTCAATACGGTGTTATTTGTTACACCATATTTGAGATATGACATTAGCAAGTAAAGTTTGTTGATCGTGATAAGCAAGGGCAATCGGTGGTGGTCGACAATTACAGAGACCGNATAAATTTTCTTAAGTAACAATTGTTCGTCATCTAACAATGACCGTATGAAGTGACACCTGATCTGAATGTGTGGGCTTGGATTGAAATGCTGAATTCCTGGTAATGAATATGACGCTGTGACTATCACTGTTGAGAGTGTCTGCCCTTCTGATTCTTTTTACTCAATTCCTCCAAAAAGCCTTGTAGTCATACCATCTCCTTTGCAACCTTTGACATTGCTATATACTCAGCTTCTGTACTAGACGAAGAAACTGTTTTCTGTAGGCTTGAACCCCATGATACTGCAGTGCCACCAAAAGTATAAATATAACCCGTAGTACTCCTTCTGCTATCAATGTCTCCAGCTAGATCAACATTAACACAACCCAGTACTTCTAAACTTTTTCCTGAGAAACACAAGCAGGTTTTTGAGGAGTCCTTTAGGTTTCTCAAAATCTACTTCACAACTTCCCGATGTTCATTGCCTGTGTTACTCATATATATGCTCACAACTCCCACTGCATGAGTAATAATTGATCTTGTGCAATCCATAACATACACAAGTGAACCAATAGTTGAGGCATAGGGAACCTTACTCTTGTGGCCTCGTTTCTCCTCTGACTTGGGTGACTGATTCTTGCTGAGCCTGAAATGACTGCTTAGAGGTGTGCCAACTGGTTTTGTCTTGTCCATATTGAACATGTTGAGTACATTTTTCACATACTCAACCTGTGA
>JXCR01073569.1:0-11955 GCA_002079205.1 Phalaenopsis hybrid cultivar | reverse complement strand
CTCTTATCTATCATGCATTTCAGAATATTAGGATGCAAATCTGAAATATTCTATCCCATGCTTGATGATTAGATTTGCTGAAATTGCAGTCCTTATTGGTTACTGTTCTTTCACTTGTTCTGAACAACTTCTCTAATGAAAATTGTTTTCATGTAGCAATGGTATGTTATGTATCCGATTGAAGGACCATGGTATGAACTTTTGGTTATTCCTCTGCGGTTTGAACTTTTATGTTCAATCATGATTCCCATATCTATTAAGGTAAAGCAAGGTTTTCTTCATCCAATTTTTTGCTCTCTTTATTTAAATATCTAATTATTTTGTTTATTTATTTAGTGGAAAGTTCTCTGATTCTATTCATCAAGATGAATTTGATTTGGGTTGCTAACTCTTGAATTTTTAATTTCATGGACATGAATTTTATTTTTTTGAAATTCGGGAAGGCTTGTTAATACTTTTAAGCAATTCCTGAATTTTCACTCTGGATAACGATTTTGCTAAAGAAAAGATGGATCAACTTTAATGAAAGTGAGTTATATGTTAAACTAGTTGGCCTGGTAACTGCTATCTCTAGGCATTTTGAATTGATAGTTTCACACTTGTACGGGGCTTTATTCTAATCTTAATGGACCCTATTGAAAATTATAAGTGCGCCTGAAACTGTAAAAAATTTGTTTTGAATCTGCCATACCCTATAACTTTTGGGACAGAATGACTTGTTAGATTATAATTTAACAACCCTAAATTTGTCCATTATTAAATTACATTAGTAGTTAATTTTTGAAGTTAGATATTAACTGTACCACTAGAAAATCTTCTAGGTTCTAGTTCATGTTCTCTTTGTTGTTGAACTATATTGAAATTTATTTGTTTGTTTCAATGAGTAGGAATCTTAACATATGATCCAATTTTCTTCACTGTTACCTTATGAATACTACTGAAACAAGCATAGTGAACATTCCAAGCAATAGTTTTCTGGAGCAGTAAAGTTTTGCACTTTATGACCAATCAATTATTTTAAAGGAAAATTAGAAATGGAAAGGACTGGATGATCATCATCATTTCGCAGTTTAACCTTGTTTTCCCTGTTTAGTTTATTTTGCACCTTGAATTTGAGGAATCGAGAACATCTCTCTAGTGTATGAGTTTAATTTTGGTTCTGCAACATCCTCATCCAACACCATTAGCGCCTTCCTTTCCTAAGACTCCCAAGGTTGCAGCCAATTTAGGCTTTGTTTGGAGAAGCAATTCCTGTTTCAGCAAATCTCATTTGAAAGTTGAATTCGTCAAATAAAGAAGACGAGCTACGATCTGAAATGGCGAAAATTTATGTTTTTGCGAAACAACTTTCAAAAATGTTCGAAAGACGCTCCTTCAGCAAAAGAAAATTTTTCCAGACGTCAGCTTTCGNAGGCTTTGTTTGGAGAAGCAATTCCTGTTTCAGCAAATCTCATTTGAAAGTTGAATTCGTCAAATAAAGAAGGCGAGCTACGATCTGAAACGGCGAAAATTTATGTTTTTGCGAAACAACTTTCAAAAATGTTCGAAAGACTCTCCTTCAGCAAAAGAAAATTTTTCCAGACGTCAGCTTTCACGGCAACCGAATGGAAGTTTGTTGCCTTCTCAAACGAATCCATTGTGTTGAGACTTAAAAAAAAGAAGTGTTTGGATGTTCGTAGGTAAATTCAATTGATAAAAAATACGGTTGGTTTGAGTTTGGGCGCTGTTGATGTTTTTACCCCATTTGTACACCTGCAGCTTCCTTGGCCATTTGTTTTTTTGTTTTTTGATAGCTCAAGTGTTTTTTGTTTTATGATAGCTTAAGTGTTATTCTGAACCTACTTTATCATCACCTTTTTGTAATATAAATTTACCTGTCAGATTTGGCAAGGAGAACATTTTAGTACTTTGATAAGGGAAGTTCAATGCAATTCAAATCTCGTAAAGCTTTCATTTTTTCAAGGTGATTTTGGTCAGCCATTAAGATTAGTTCTACCGTAAGGAGAGGTTTCTTACTGAAATTGCACATGTGAATTTGATTTGTGTAGGAAGGTTTCTCCTGTTAATTATCATTATCTTCTATCTAAATTTATTCCTATACAACTTTTCCTTGAATGTATTTAATGGCTTGCATCAATTGTAACTTGTGTAAATTGGAATTTTTGCCGTTCTATTCCATCGATAGGTAGCCAAGGTTTGCTGACATCATCAAAGCTATATGTTGTAGTTTCCATCTACCACGTTGGATGAACAATCACCTTGCAGGCTTTGGTTTTCTGGCTGCAGGAATATTATTTCTATAAGGTCATTCACCTAGCCGTTCCTTAGCCTTAAATTATAAGGAAACAACATATTTTGACCTTCTGCAACAATATTTTCTCACTCAGCCTTGTTTTGCCATTATGGTTCTGGAAGTCAAATGGAAGGCTATTAAAAGAGGTTATTTTGAGTGAAATTTCTGGATATATTCTTAAGCCAGTCACAATTACAATTGTTTTATGTTATTTTTGTTTTATTAATTAGTTAAATTATTCTGTATTGTATCTATGCTTTGAGCATGCCTTTTAAGTGTTTTTGTTATCCTAAAAACGGTCAACAAGTTGTCCAAAATATCAATATTCTGTTTTTATGGGCATAAATTTCTAATTTTCAGGTTTCTTTAGATCTTGTGAAGGCTATATATGCAAAGTTTATTGAGTGGGATGAAGAAATGTTTGACCAAGATACTAACACGCCAGCACATGCTGCAAAGTTTGTTGCTCTTACATTGAATGTGCTAAGCGCCAGAAAGCTTTCCATTCATTCTTTTGTCTTAAATGTCTGTTTCTTCCAGCACAGCAATTAGCGAGGATTTGGGACAAGTTGAATATATTTTGACCGACAAAACTGGGACACTGACAGAGAATAGCATGGTCTTTAGGAGATGCTGTATTAGTGGCATATTTTATGGGAATGAAAATGGAGATGCTTTGAAAGGTTAGACCTTCTATCTTAAATAATTCACTTTATGAATTTCATGTGTACTTCTCTGTTAACCGATATTTGTGCTAATTTCTTATGTTTTGTATTTTTTACTGTTGGACTATCATATAGCAATTTGTTGGTAGAAACTTTTCTTATAGACATTGACTTGCATAGAGTAAAATTAAATTTCCATTTAATTTTTTAATGCACTGAATGTAGAATTTCTTGTAGCAGCATATTTTTATCCTTATTTTGACTATAGTGGCATTTTATTCCTTAATATGATTTCTGCTTGATTGTTTTTTAATACTTCACCTTTGCTTAGATGGCCATGCATGAGAGGATTATTATTTATTCCTTTTGCTTTAGTTGCTCTTGATTCTAGAATCAAAGTGAATGTTGATTTGAAATGGAAGACTGGATTATTTGATATCGTTATTCAGATCTATGAACCGCGAATGTAAACAAGAAGGATACCGGGACATAATGAACCTTGGAAAAATTTGAATTATTGTCTATGATACGATAATTTTTTGCATATGCAGTGAAACATATACGTGAAAGTAGGTAAAAAAAAGATTATTATAAGAATGAAGCCTACGATTATGGAAAATTCTTGAATGGAATGAATAGAAATAAATGAGCTTAAGAAAGTAAACATAATAAACCTGAATTGGAGAACCAAATAGCTTGTTATGCATCCAGTATTTCTGAAAATATATGCTTGGAGCCTTTGACTATGCCCCCCCATTGTTTAAGTGTCTAAATTATGTCCAGAAGATAGATGTCAGGTCACTCCAAATAGTGCCCTTCATGTTTTTACTTTGATTGAGTGTTCGAGTCCCATATAGTTTTGAGCTCTTAAAAGCAGTCCCTTTCAAAATGTGTAATTTCTAATCATTTGTTTGCTTACTGTCCAAAAAGCACTACATGATACTGAAATAGTTTCACCACCCTTTTAATTCTTGTGGTCTCATCTAAGGAAAATATGATCCCGGAACTAGTTCAGAAATTAGCACAAATGAAAGCAAATTTTTATTAGCAAGTGAATTAGGGTTATAAACAACTCAAAATAGAAAGACGACACAACAACAACGACTGGCTAGGGCTGGAAGCGCAAGATCTGAGTGTGGTGGTGGCATCGGCGAAGCGGAAAGGAGAAAGAAGGGTTGGTTAGAAAGAGGGCTAGTGGCTGTTTTGAGGGTTGGAAGAGTGGGAAGGTAGGGAAAGCTGTAGGGAAGGAAGGGGAAGGGTGCTGTATGATGGAGGGACGGGCGGAACAACAAGGAGAGCTGTTGTAGAGGGCTGGCAGATGCAGGAGGGTGGCCAGAATTGCTAGACAGCAATGGCAGCTGCTGAGGAAGGGAGCACAAATTGCTGGGAGGTGAATTGTCAGTTGAAGGGGGGTGGCAGAGCAACTGGAAGGAGATAGGGTGGTCGGCGACTAAAGAGGGTTGGGGGGTGGGGAGGAGAAGAGATAGGGAAGAAGATCGGGGAGGATATAACGCTACTTCAGTGCAGGATACAACCGAAGCACCAACCTAATTCTCTCACACAACATTAAAAAGACTCCAATAAGGAAAAAAAAGGAAGGAAGGTAAAGGAGGGGTTGGCGGCAGTTTCACCTCTCCGAAATGCCGTTCGGTCCCTTTGGGACTTGAACTGGCTCCTTCTCAAGTTGTGTACAGGTGCCTAGTCTGATTGCCAGCCGGCTCAATCGGCTGGCTCACCCAACCACGCGTCAGTCTCCTGGGATTGGGGGAGCTTCGACCTCATTCGTTGAAGCTTCTGGTTTATTGTCTCCAATCTCGACAACACTTTGATCCCACAGTTTTGTTTTCTGTCTCCCAAAACATCACAAGATATTTCTTTGCTTCTAAGCATACATCAATATTGATTCATTCTTCTGGGATTGCGTGCCACGCATGTATTGGTGAATCTTTCCAAAATAAGCCATAGTCGGATCAGCCTGATATGAAGCGAGAGTAACATGGACTTTCTTGCACGGTGGTGGCTTTGGTGGTACAACGTCGATCGTGAAGCACTGAAATACCCTCTGTAATGTCTGTCCCATGTATGGAGCGGGCGTCTCAGTCTTGTCATCCTTTGTCGTCACTAAAATTGATCCACCAAAACTACTCTGCTCGTGAGAGCACCCGTGATCTCAGGCTCTGTCGTAGGAAGTCAGATGATATGCTTCCCATCCATGGTGAAGGAATACATGTTTCTGAATCCATTGTGTTGAGTTCTTCGGTCAAACTTGTCATCCCAATAACAGGTTGCAGACATCCATAGGGACTACGTCACACCACATATGGTCTTGGAGCCGACCCCGAATTGAAAACTCTGCTAAGCATCTCCACTTGATGCTAACTTGATTCTCCTTTTTCAGCCACATTAGTGAATATGCCTGGGAATGCGTTTGAGATATGATGCTCAATTTCCCAATTATCTGTGTAGATGCCACGTTTTGGTTTTCTCTCCATCGATGATCAGGCTGCATACCTTCCCGTTCATGGTGCACTGGTGTTAAAATATATTGTAACGAAGCCACTGCGAATCCCCGTATCAATATCGGTTTGTAGGACCCGTCTAACAGCGAGTGCTTTGGCTTCATCTCATGAAAGATGTTACACCTCACCTTGGTTTTCGGTCGTCCTCTCGTTGCTAACTTCCTCCACAAAGCTCTGATCTGTGAGGGTGACTACTTGGCTTGTGAGATAACTAAAGATTATGTGGCTGTAGCCATGGCGTTTGAAACACTTTCTGGTTGGTACTGTATTGGAAGAGCTACTTTTCTCTTACTTCTTATCACGCTGATTCGACTTGTTACTTCCTTGTTCAGGTTTGATAGTTCCTCCGGAGATACCATTACCAGTCATGGTGGCCGTAGGTGACTGGACGACAGCTGCATGCTTTGTTTTTGTTGTCTTTTTACTTTCAAGGTTAGAGTCTGAACATCTCAAAATGACAAATGAGGCTACAGTTGCACAAAGTAGGTAATAGTTGGCTTCAGTCCGCCCAGATAACGGGCTAAGGTGAACTCGTCTTGCTCGATCAAATCACACCTCATCTGTAGCTGATCAAACTGTTTCGTGAACTCTACTAATTGATCCCTCCGCCGCAAGTGGTTGTGCCTCAAAAACATTTCCTGACGGTAGTGGGGTGAGGTATTTTCTCTACATCGTTCTCTTCATCATCTCCCACTTGGTAATATTATTGCCGTTTTTTTTCCACTTGTCTCTGTCAGTTCTCCCACAAAAAAGAGGCATTTTTTTTCAACTTGATAACAACTATTTTGTCTTATGGTACATTCTTATACTCGAAGATCCGTTCAACAGATTGCAACTAATCATTAAAGTCTTCTGGATTCATACATCAATTATACTCCGACAAATCCACTTTGATGCTAAAGTCTCTATGCCCTCCAATTGATCTTCTCTTTGAAATTCTCTCTATTGAAGGGATTCAGACACCTCTCTCAATGCCTCCTCTAATATTGGTTTCTGAAATATCTTCTTCGTCACTGAAATTCTTCCTATGGAAGTGATTCGGGTCCTTCTCTCTTTCCCCCCTTTGACCCTTCAGATCTCGGTCAAGGGTGAACTCCCCTGAGTCATCTCATCAATCTCTATAGCATCTGTTGAAGGCAACAAAGTTCTCGCCCAATCTTTTTCAATGTGGGCTCGGGCATGTATTTTTTTGGTGGCATGGTTAGGTTTGTGATTTGTGGAAGTGGAAAGGGTATGTGGTGGTTGAAAAGAAAATGTTTAGTTTATGGCGGATGTTAGGAAACTCTAGGATAGGACTCGGGTTATGCTAGCTCTGATACCAAATGATACCATAACAAGTTTAGAAATCAGCATAAACGAAAGCAAACATTTTTTATCAATTGAATTAGGGTTACGAACGCTCAAGCCAAAAAGACGACACAACCACAACTATCTTCGGCCCGGTCCAGAAGCGAAAATCCGAAGGTGGTGGTGGCATGGGCGAAGCAACAAGTGAAAAGGGCAGGTTGAGGGCTGCAGGGCTGAAAAGAGGGCTAGTGGCTGGTTTGAGGGTTATGTGTGTTGGGAAGCAAATAAAGCTGCTGGGAAGGAAGGGGAAGGTTGCTAGGTGATGGAGGGATGGGCCGGACAGCAAGGAGAGCTGCTGTAGATGGCTGTCTGGATGCAGGAGGGTATCTGGGGGGGCTGCACGGTAATGGCAGTTTCAGGGGAAGGGAGCAAAGGTTGCTGGAGGTGAATTGGAGGGCTGGACAGCTGGCTTGCGGCAGTTGAAGGGGGCGGCAAAGCAACTTGAAGGAGATGGGGTGGCTGGCGGCTAAGGAACGAGAAGGGATAGGGAAGGAGGCGGCAAAGCAACTTGAAGGAGATGGGGTGGCTGGCGGCTAAGGAATGAGAAGGGATAGAGAAGAAGATAGTTGAGGATACAACACAACTTCAGAACAGGATATAACTGAAGCACCACCTGTCATTGGATACAACCCTAGCAAGGGAGGAGACTCCAAGGGAGAATTTGAAACAACAACACAACAAAACATTGCCCTAATTCTCTCGCACAACTATAAAAGGACTTCGATAAGGAATAAAAAAACAATAAAGGAAGGTAGGGGAGGGGCTTGCGGCAGTGCCGTCCTTCCAAATTGCTACTCGGTCCCTCTGGGATCGGGACTGACCCCTTCTCAGAGCGGGTATAGGCACCCAGTCTGATTGCCAGCTGGTTCAGCCGGCTAGCGTACCTAGCCCCGCGTCAAAATAATGTTTTAGAATTGAATGTATGAATTTAGTTGCTTTCTTTTTACTTGATCTGCTGATTTTTGCATGTAAACATGCTGGTATCCAGGATTGATTCCAATAATTAGTCTGCCAATGTTAGCACACAGTTGTATTTTGGACCCTTTTAAAATGTGAGATAGATTTTTAATCACGAACGTTTTAAATTGAAGGAAGTCTCTATGGTCGAATGTGAACAGAAAAATGCAAAGTTGTGTTTTTTCAGCTTTCTCTATTTTCTTTTAGGCTTTTGGGTATAGGCTATAAGGAAGTGTGATTTCTCATGATTGTTCCATGTGGTACACTTTCATAGTTACATGAGAAATTTGCTGCAGTCAACTTCCTTTGATTATTATTTTTACGCTCTTTGTATCAGTTTTTGTTGAGCTGATAAGATTAATTTCTGTAATTATCTTGCATAGTTATCAGCAAATTTATTTCTTTTTAACTGACGTACTAAATTACTAGTTATTACTTGTTTAGAAGCAAACAATGATATGATCCAATGCTATTTGATACAATTGTAGTGATTAATCATCGCTTGAAGAAACCCAATATTTAGACAATCCAACACTTGGCACTGTTTATCCTTTCCATCTGTATTCACATTTTTGCCACACTTAACTTAGTTTTTTTTTGGGAAAAATGAGGGCCACACACCACAAATGCATTAAAATATAAACAAAAATTTACACAAAGGAGGCTATGGACCTTATTTAAGCAGACAGTAAAATACTCTTATCCAAAAAGTCAAATAAAAAGCATTGAGGAGAGCTCAGGGTAAAGAACTAGTTCAATGAAATGCTCCATCCAGGGCTACCTATACTATTGATTTTTTTCTTATTCTTTTGCTTTATGATTCATTTTCAATTTCCAAATAATGAATTTAATCTTAGTTTTTAAAGTATGACTTTTTTATTTTCAATCATTTTCATGAATATTTTTTTTGTATTAATACTATTATTGTGCTCTCATATGAGCTTTTGACAGCACTCATATGATGACTTTTTTAAATGGGTTAATATTTGAGATTCATCCCAACTGCGTTATATTTTAATTATTCCATTTTCTTATTCATTCCATTTGACCCTTGAGTCCTACCATCTACCTATCCTTAACAGAAGTAACTATCTGACTCTTTATCTAGATAGATGCTGCATTGCTCAATGCTATTAGCAACAATGTCCCCGATGTTATCAGATTTCTCACTGTAATGACGATTTGCAACACCGTAATACCAGTGAAAAGGTGATTCATGTGAAGCAGTTTTTTCTTCTGTCTATTATTGTTTAATGATTCTTTTTTGTTGTCGTCTGCAGCAATGGTGGTGCAATGATGTATAAGGCACTATCTCAGGATGAATATGCTTTAGTAAATGCTGCCTCTCAGTTGCATATGGTTCTAATCAGCAAAAGTGGAAATTTTCTTCGTAGGAGATTAACACTTTAAGCCTCGTGGACATTTTTTTGTTTTATTATTTTTTTATGGCATATATTTGCAGTTACTGAACTATATTTTGAAATGACAAACTCAGAGGTTAACTTCAGGGGTGTAGCTTTGCAATATGAAATATTAGACATTCTAGAGTTCACATCAGATAGGAAAAGAATGTCTGTTGTTGTTAAGGACTGCCATAATGAAAAGATTATCCTCTTGTCCAAAGGAGCAGATGAAGCCATTTTTCCTCATGCTTCCGTTGGTAAGGTTTAATGCGACTTTGAGGAAATAAAGTTTGTTTCTGTAAATATTAATTTTGGTTATCATGCTTTCGAGTTCTTTCTACCTTGCATTGAGGATGTGTGGAGCACCTTGCGGTAAAACTATAGAAAGGTGATATTTTAATGGAGATAAAACATATTTGCTTATGACCCTTGATTTTAAGGTGGAAATCCTGAATAAGTCTTAACATTAATACGAATTGAATGAAGGATGTCTTTAGTCGTTTTAAATGGACCGCTCTATATTCATTATCTTTATTTGTTTGCATTCTGTTTCCTTTTCTGTTATTTTTGTATCCACTAGAACCTTAGTATTATAATGATAATTAATCTTTTCTTTTTCTTTTTTGTTTTGGATTTTTTATAGCTACTTTATTGTTTAAAGCTTTGACATATCAATTTTTTTTTCTTTTTAGAAACATGCTAAACGAAAAGCCATATTTCACTTGAATCTCTTTCGCGGTTTTCTAATCATGGGCAAAGTATTTGCAGAGCAACTCACCAATTTCTACATGGATGGTGATGACTTTGTATTTAAACATCACATGGCAGAAACACAATTTTATCAAATAAAAATTTAAACCGCTTTAAATTGCTTCATGAATAAACTTTTTCCTCTTTGTTCTTTTGGACTCTAATGGAAAACATTTATTGGAAAAGCCTCTTTACCTCAACTTTATGGAAAAATTAAAACCGCTGAAGTACTGATGATTTTGTGATTTTTTGCCACAAGTTTCCATGGCTTGAAATAATTTTGAACTCAAAGATTTTGGCTCCTGTAAATAGACGGAAAATGATGCATGACCAGAAAATCCATCCAATTAGGCAAGGATTCTGACTTGAATATGTGAATAAAATTTTAGGACCTCCCGATCGACATTGCCTATCATCTATTGATGCCGAAAACGGCCTCCTCCTACAATCAGTCATCCCCTCCTTGTTTCTCAAGCATTAGAAGGACAAATTAGAATTCATGGCATTTTAATCTTGCCATCTTCAGTTAGGAAGAAAGGCAGATATTGATAATTTTCACTCATATAACTGACTATTTTAACTATGTTAGGCCCTATACTTTTTCTCCTACTGAGTTTTTTATGTTTAAAACTTTTATTGCATCTCTTATGAGTTTTCTGTATTCCTGTATAGATTTTGTGCAATGCTAACAAAAAAAATACGCTCTCTATCAAGCTAAAATTTTTAGCACGTATAATTAATATATTGTTGTTATTGCTGTTTTTAGTACTGTAATTATTTAAATTGATATTAATACGATGGGCATGCCTTTCTTAGCAGGACAACAATTGAGGCCTTTTATTGATGCTGTAGAACAGTATGCACTTCTTGGCTTGCGCACTCTTTGTTTTGGTTGGCGTGAACTTGATGAAGGTGAATATATTGAATGGTCCCGTATGTTCAAGGAGGCTAACAGCACATTAACTGATAGAGAGGTATTTGAAAGTCAGTTTTTTTCTCTTTCTCAAGTATAATCAACTAATATTTCCTTTTCATGTTCATGCAGTGGAAACTAGCTGAGGTTTGCCAGAAGTTAGAGCATCATATTGAGATTCTTGGAGTTGCTGCAATTGAGGATCGTCTACAGGTGCCTATTTTTTGAATGATTTTTTTTTATTTTTGTGGTTTATTGCGTCGTTGCGGGATGAAAATATAAATATTCTTATTGTATTTTGTTGTTTCATATTCAAGTAGGATGGTGTGCCTGAAACAATTGAAACTTTGAGGAAGTCAGGAATTAATTTCTGGATGTTGACTGGTGATAAACAAAGTACTGCCATACAGATTGCTCTCTCATGCAATTTTATTTCTTCAGGTTATTTCAATATTTCATGCCACCCACTATTTTAATTGTTCAAACCTGTTATATTTATGGGTGAAGAAAGTAAATCAATAATTCTTTTTTTTTGTCTTTGGTTGAAGTGGGAAAATTGTTTTTGCTTTATCTCCACTTCATGCATGCATAGGCTTGTTTTTCAGACAATATATCATAAATTATCATTGAGAAAGTTTCATCTAAACCCATGATTTGTCTTTGCTGTTGACATATTTTCTTGAAGGGATTCTCTTAGATTTTTAATGCTCCAAATTCCGAAGTGGTACCATTTAAAGTAAATATTGTTCCTTATTTTAATTAAAAGATTACAAAATATATTGGACTTTGAAAGTCATTTACAGCAAAAACTGTAGTCATGGGCGGTGATGCACTGTACTTGACATGATGTTTGTTATATAAATTACAAAAAAAGATAAGCGGTTCTCCAAGATGGAGAAATGCAAGATACTGTGGTTGTTATGGCATCGTTACAGAGTTATATTCGAGTCATTGTGAGCAGCCGATGAGGTGAGTAGTTAACTTGAGTATAGGGTCTTAAATGTCTTTTTTGTTAATTGTTTTTTAATAGCTTCTCGTCGCTTTAGGGTATGTTTGGGGCAGCTGCAATTTATTAAATAATCTGCTGATAAGCTGATTAAAATTAATC
>JXCR01073564.1:108734-121466 GCA_002079205.1 Phalaenopsis hybrid cultivar | reverse complement strand
GAGAGAATATTCCACCGTGTTACTGCGCCGTTTTTTTCTCTGTCGGGAATATTTCCCGTGTTATTCAAGTGTTATTGTGTGTTATTCATGTGTTATTGTATCCTGAGAATATTCTTGGTGTTATAATAACACAATAACACATGAATAACACACAATAACACATGAATAACACGGGGGGAATATTCCCCGTGTTACTACGCCGTTTTTTTTTTCTGCATCGCGTAGGATACGTGACGTGATTTTATTGGGTACGCATGTTCCTCTACGTGCGTAGTACTGATGTAATATTTTTTCTAGAAAATACCACTATTATTAACTTTTTAGAAGTGAAACACACCTTTTCATGCACAGTTTTATAAGAGCTAAGTGTTATAAATGTAAATATCGAATTTTAGGTGTCAGACATGTAAATACATAAGAATGGTGTGGTATGTACGTAAATTTCTCTGAATAATATTTTGATGGATAGACATTGTGGCCCACATCCATTGTGAGAGGATGAGAGAGATTCTACAACTCAAGGAAAGAGTTATAGAATTTCTCAATATCCAGACTCTCCCCCTTCCTCTCTTTCCCAGGCTACAACTTAGATCTAGGATTGAGTTTGTCTCTATGGTGTAACATGCTGTCTAGCCCCTTGAGAAAGCCATTGTGGGAGAAACTTGAGGTAGTTTGAGGTGGATGATGGCACTTTAGTCGCTAGATTGAGCTGTGATGGTTGCAAGTGCACAAAGATTAAAAATGCATAAATTTGATTTGGAGAATGTTTTAAGTAGACATGCTTGGGGATGATATTATTGGTTGTTTTTTTGCGATTCAAATGACATTGTTAGATAAAACTTGGAGGATATTTTTGCACTATANTGAGTCAAAGGAGGGAATTCTGCTGCCAAACTCATTGAATAGAAATATTAGGCTAGAACATGAAAGCTTGTTTAACCTTAATTCTTTTCGTGACCCAATATTTATAAGTGTGGAGAATGGTGTTTGAGTGCTACAAAAAAAAAAAAAAAAATGCACACACGCACGCACAAGCTACATATACTAAAAAGCGAAAAAAAAGAGGAGATAGAGAGAGCAATAACCCAAGGTCTCAGAGATAGACTAGTAGTATGCCTTCTAATTTGAGCAATTGGATGCTTATTGTGGTGGACCTGCCAAATGTCTCTCTGGGCTTGGGCGATTATTTCAGCTCAGCGTATATGATGAGTCCAATGGTATTCTTCAGCGAGGAGTTCATGAGCTTAGTACATGTTCCTTGGTTAACTCGCTTGAGGATTTGCCTAAGTTCTTGTGGGTTTGTTTAGGCCTTTTTTGGTAAGTTTACCTTGGCCAACAAATCGGTTTGTATTGAACCTAATTGGGAGTTCTTCTGGAATTTGGTTGACAAACTCCCTTAAAACTCGAGCGGCGAACCCTTCCTGAACTTCGATTTGGCGAGTTCACTTTTTCTTAGTTTGGTGAGTTCTCTCTAGTCCATTTGGGCATATTTCACTCTTAGTGTATTTTGGGTATACATTTAGAAGAAAAAAACAATTGAATGATACCGAAGATAATTTTATTGCAAAAATAATATTGCCACTTAGTTCATTCCTTAAGATTAGTTATTTATTCTTCCATGTCAAGTCCATCACTCACCTCTTTTACATAAAAGAAACAGTTTAATGTAATAATTAGCATTTAATACATGAAATTGATAGAGAGCATAAATTAAGAAAAGTTAAGTATAAGATTTTGCATTGATTTAGATCTCTTTGTTGTTTTTCCCCCATCAACATCATTTAGCTTCTTATAATTGATTTCTCCCTTTTCACGGTGAAAGGCTTACCAAGGATTGAGAGATTTTTCCTCCCATCAACTAAGCTCTGCAACTTTATGAATGGAGACTATTGCAAGCAAGATTGAAGTTTCAAAAGATACCATGATGGAACATGCACAAAGTAGAAAGTTCAAAGAGGAGGAAGGTAAAGTTGGAACTCATTGAGACGGCTAATAAGATTCATTTGCGAGCGTTCGTCTGTGCGCCTATGCGTTCCTCGTGTACTTGCTAACACCACTGCTAGTATCATATCAATGGTGGCCCGAGGCCCGAGCTGCCTTTGGCCTCGACTTATCTGTTCCACCATTTTTTATGTTTAGGACTCAATAGTGGCACTTGGTAGCTCAACAAAGCCTATATAGTCAAATTTAAACAAATATATAGAATTTGAAATTTTAGTAATTCTTGCTTTAATTGATGTGCCAAATTTAAGAATGTTTGAATTTATGATTAAGATTTTATTTTGTTCATAGCCTTGAGGGGAGGTTCGCATTAATGTCTAGGGAGTGATCGTACACATAATTTTTTTCTCACTCGACATTTATTTTCAAATGATAGAGGTGTCATTAACCGAAAATGGGTAATAATTGATGTCATGAAAGAATTCACATGATTAGGAGTGAATCTTGATGTATTTTAGATGATATAGCTTTCAAAATAAATATTAAGCTTGTCGATACTTTAATTTCATTTACTCTATGGTCAAATTGTGCTTCTTAATAGTATAAATTTGATAACATTATAAGTGATTTTATCCGAGTCCAAATGAGCTCAAATCAAAGACTTAAATTATAATTGAAAGCTTCAAAGCATTAATTGAAAGTTAAACAATCTCTGAATTTAGCATGCTTATCAAGTGGCTTGACACTTAAGATTACTCTGATTATGTTGTTCTTAAGACACTTAAATGATGAATGAATTGCATGATTAAAGGATCAACATGGAGTATTCGAATGAGTGGTTTGAAATTTTGATTATATTTATCAAAATATCACTCTTTGTTGATATGCACGTGATTTGGAAAATCGTGGGTTCGCTTATTACATTTGTGGGAAGAAATTGTTCTCCCTTAATTATCCATATAGTGTTTTATTTCTTTCTTTTTTTATCATGATGATTTGAATTTCCCTCTAATTGTAAGAGAGTTAGTATGAGATGTACACATGCACACACACACACGCTCGCGCGCACACACACAGTCACTTTAAAATTATCAACACACTGGTAAAGTGAGAGATTTTTTTCTCTTGAAAGTCACTCTTTTAAAATTATATTTAAGATTATTAGAAGGCTTTCATTCTCCACGTTAGATTGGAGAGATGAGAGTTAAATCTAATGATGTTATGTGATATTTTTATAGTAACAACACACGACAAACAAATATTTGTAATTTTGTAAGCTCGTCGCCTCCAACTAAGAAGGGTATGAATGTATTTTGTCATTGTGAACTATTTTGATTGAGCAAGACCTGCCTCGTATCCTATAAATTGAATGAAAACTTCTCGCGTCTCATTTGACAAATGAAAATCCTAAACTTTGTTATTACATATCAACACTCAAGTTATCAAAATAACATGAAAAATAGTACATGCCCCAACTCTCTCCATCATTGAACCATCTAATCCCAACGCTTAACCCTGTCCAGCTTCCTTCCTCAAATGTCTTGAGTAGCTTCATCTTTTTGATGATGCATGTAAATTCTAATATGTTGAGTTTTCTTCTCTTATGCTACAAGTGATGGTGTTGAGGACTAACCTCTAAACTCCTTTAGGGTTTAGGGTTTAGGGTTTAGGGTTTAGGGTAATGAAACACTATGTTTTCAGCCAGTATTGCCCAACCTAAGGAAGATTTTTACCAGGAATATTTATATTTATACCACTAGTTCCTATGTATTTACATATCTAACCCCTAAACTTTAATTTTTATAAATATGTCACCTTACATGTACATGAAAATGTCTATTTGACTTTTTGAAAGTTAAAATAGGGACATTTTTTTATGTGATATTAAAGATTTGAGCGGTATAAATGTAAAAAAAAAATAAAAAAAAAACAGAGCGTAGGTAAATGCCCCATTGTAGAATAGTTAGTAGTCCCTCCCAGCCCCCTTTTTTTATGCCAAATATTTCTGTCTGGTCACCGTATGTGCGGACAACCGACGAGATGCAGCGGTGGCCGGAAGTTGTCCCGGTCACCGTTGCATCTCGCCCGTTGTCCGCACATACGATGACCGGACAGGAAAAACACTCCTTTTTTATTGAGTTCATCGGCAGTCTAGCAGTCTTTAAGTCTTCTGAGATTTTGGGAATTTATGTTTATTTTAGCCATTTAAGAAGATTAATATTAAAAGAAGAATGAATATATTGAAATATTTAGTATTTTAGTCAACCAATTAATTGAAGAATAAATTTAATCATGAATATTTATCATTAAACCCATAATTATTATGAAGTATTCATGAATTATTGAATTATTTAATTCAACTCAAACTTTGAGTTGAAAATATTATATTAGTTGAAAACAATTTAAATATTTAAACATTCAAAACACAGCATGATATTGCATTAAAAATAATTTCAAATGTGTTAAATGTAGGGTTTGATAAATTTTATATATGAGAGAAATTAAAAATCATAAAATTAATTATTTATGTGAGCTTATTAATTTTTAAAATTAAATATATATTAGATATCTTATGGGGGGTTCTAAGATCTTCTTGTGTAGGGGCAAGAGGAGGAAGGAAGATTAAGGTCCGCTTAGAAGTAGTTTTAACCCTAAAGACGATTGATTGTTTTCAAGCGGTGATAAGTTTCTGATCAGCACTATGCGTCTGGCAGCATGATGCGATCCACACCGTCGAACATACGTCTGATTTACCGGACGTAATATTATCTCCAATAACTGCTACACCTTTCTCTTCATAAAAGGCTATTAATACTACTTGAGTCTTTCTTTTCATTTTAATTCGTGCAATTAAGCCTGCATCAAAGATTTTTTTTATAAATAAATTATATATCTCTAAGATTCTATTTAGACAAAAAAAAAACTCTTTTTTTTTAAAAAAATGGTAAATCTTCCAAATCTAAAATTTATTATATTAAATGAAATCTTATTTAGTTTGCATTAAAAAATAATTATTTAAATATCATATTGATGTTTAATATTTATTGAAAATTATATTTAATTATTATATGACTTATGTGATTTATCATGAATATTTTGGTAGCATTTTTTTATTATATTTAATTCTAAATTGCTTAAATGTGAGATGACTGACCAAGTGATTTTAGTGATTTTGTTTGATTTTAGGTTGCATTTCGAAAATGAAATCTATGGTCAGTTCATGCATTTTAATAAAAATAATTAAAAAAGAAGGGACACTTGACATTGAAAAATTTAAATTAATTTTTTTTTTTAATTTATATTTTTTTATTTTATGAAGTCGCATACACCATTATATGAGTGAGGCTTTGAATTCAAGATCTCATGGTTAAAAACAAATCATCCAACAACTAGGCTAAAATCTTTGCATAAATTAATACAAAAGTTTAATTTAGTGAAAGATTATGGGAATGATTTAGTCTAAATTTACTTAATTCTCATTACTATCATTAATATTCATGCACTTTCAGTAAAATTATGGGAATGATTGAGTCAAAAGAGTCACCGTCGTCGAAGTCATCATCATTGAAGTCATGACAGTAGCCACCCAATGTTATCCCAGCCGGTCGGCTATCCTGACCAGCTAACTTTTCAACCGGTCGGACATATTGGGTCGGTTATTCTACCGCAGCCGATCGACCACCCTGACCAACCACTTCCAGTGAGCCCGTATTGGGTCGGCCACCTTTAGTAGGTTGGTCGCTTGGGCCGGCCACAAAAGACCATCTGGCCGACCACCTCCAACAGGTCGACCACATTTGGTCGGCTGGCCACCTCGACCGACCACCAGCAACTAGCATGCCACCTCTGGCCTGCTGACGACATCGGCGTGCTTTAACGATGGAAATGCCCTAAGTCATGAGATCCAAGCAAGGAAAGGACTAAATACCTCTATTGCCCCCATAAAGTAAGGGCATTGTTGTAATCTTCTATTCCCTGTCTCTTACTATAAATAAATGATACTTGGCATGTGTAAGGGTCTCTCTCTCTCTCTCTTAACCCCCCAATAGGGAGATCTCTCTCCCCTTTCCCTCTCTTGTAATCTCTATTTCAAAGGAATAAAAGGGGCAAAAGAGCCCGAGAACACCCCTCTTTGCCCCCTAATGGGGAAAATCTCTCCTCTCTCCCATCTTTTCTCTCTTAGTTGACGTGCTCTGCCTCTCGAGCACTCACAAGATAGTTTTGAATTCAACATTATACTTAAAAGGAGTTCTTACATACTTAGCACGTAAAACATTGCTTTTTTACTTATATTCTAAATTTGAATATTATGAAATTCACATTTGTGCTAACACTTTTCTTCTCCAACCTTCTTGTATGTGTGATCCCGTCGATGAAGAAGAAAGGAAGGAACTTCAAAGTTCTTTGTATGTGCGATCTCGTTTGCCATTGTTTTCGGAAGAGAAAGGAGAGAGTTTCAAAGGTCTTTATGTCTTCATATCATGCATACTTGCATATATTGGGATCTTTCTTTTGTACGCATATACACACATACCCCGAGTTAAGTATATACCTTATCTTGGTGTATTTATAGATTAAGCTTATGTAACATGTAATATGATACAATGACTGAAAAATGTTGTCATGTGTTATAAATAGTGTTATGATTTTAATAAGTATCGCTAACATCTACTTTGCAAAAAATGCAATAGCAAGTTTTATATATAAAAAAAAAAATTAGAGGTTTGCAATTTTTTTTTATTCAATCTTCCATTATTTTATGGCATGTTTATAATTCTATTGGATTTGTGATGCATTAACATTAGTTAAGTTTTTTATGTGATTGTTCAAGCTTATACACGATCAATAAAAGTGCATTTATGGTTTAAGTAATAAAGTGCATCGAGCCCATAATCGTTCTCATGGGAATTAATGTAAACATCAATTTAGAAAAATAATTATATAAACACTCGTCTCCAAAACCCTAATTTCTAATCAATTTTCTAAACTTTATATGATTTAGTCAAAATTGCTAAGTAAAAATAATCAATTTAATATAAACTCTTGGATTTACAAATTTACCGATTTAATTACCTAAATTATGAATTCAAAACAACTACACTCTTCAATCAAGAGAAATGATGATTTTTTATCTCCATCAATAATTAAAAATCATAATCTAAAATTTAAATTGTTTTTATATGTCTACGGACTAAGAAAGTTTAGAATTGATCAAACCATTTCTCTATATGAGTGCTAAGATTTTGTTGATATAATTATATTCTTCAAAATCCTAGTTAGTATATTTGCATTCCTCAAAATCCTAAAACTCACTAGAAATTTTAAGCAAATGTTTGTGTTGAACCCTGATTCACCCATGAAGCACACCTCAAGAGTTAGAGCATAAAAAAGATGAGAGAGAGAGAGAGAGAGAGGGAGGGAGTGAGAGAGAGAGCGAGAGAGAGAGGGGAGTGGACAATAATGAATGATAAAATATCTTGTCTAATGGTATTTTCTCACAAAATGATCTCTTTATTTATAAGAGATAGTGTATAATATTTGGTATCATAATTTGTTTCTACTTTAATGGGGTGTATACAAGGTATTCTAGATATTTTACATGTGTTAGTCTATTTTTCGACTACCCTATGACTTAGTTGGCTGGGCTAGCATGGGTTTGGCTTAATATAATTGGTTTAGTCGGCTGGGCAGAGTTGATGTAGTCAATCAGCTGGACTTGATTAATTTCAGGTTGGCAAGACTGACTTAGTTAGCTAAGCTTTGTTGATTGGTTGATTTAGTTTAGTTATCCACCCTCGATCTCTAGATGAGGGGCTCCTATTAACAGAACGAGATTAGGTTATTAAGCAAAAATAAATTACTATAACCCGATATATAGCTTATTCATCGATGAGGGGGCCCTTCAGAATGATTGTGAGGCTCTATTGTCTTGACAATTCCTGGTCCCTGATGAGGAACCTCACATGCATTCGTGGAATTGTTGGAGTGATGAGCAAATAGATTCTTTCCTCATGTTGGTTCTACTGAGAGGTGGGTTGATGCCTTCGCCCGGGTTTCTAGTGGTGGTTAGCTCGAATTCTTATCTATTTTGCTCTGGTCTAACTGGTTCAAAATTGGATTATTCTTTTTCTCCTTCTCTTGGCTCAGTTAGCCTTCATCCTTGGCTAGAATGACTCCATCCAATTGGATAAGTGGGCCTCTTGATGTTCTGTCGATGGGCCCTCCTTTGTCTTACTCCACTTCTTCTGAACGGTTGTATCTCCTTGGGATTCATGCTTGTGCATTCTTAATGTATATATTTTAGTTGTTTACTTCTAGAAAGCGTCATGCACTAAGAATAAGAGAAATAAATATAAAAATATATATCATTTATTTCACAATCAAAGCTTTAATAATTGAACTCCATAGATTTTGTGCCCATGATTCTTATAAATAGGGCTTGACAGAACTTTTTAGATATTTCATATTTGCTCTGCATCTCGTCTAAATTAGTCGGTGTTGACATCAATTTTTGATGTAATAAGTGTAGGATGTCTGCAACTTTGGTTCGATCCTCATAATTTTTTCTTTTCAAATTTTTATTTTATTTTTCTTCATTTTTGACAACAAGAAAACATTTTAAACCTAAACCCTAAAACTTGAGAAGCTTTTATATATTTATTTACAATTTTCTACCAAATTATTTTTGATACCAAGTGCAAACCCTAATTCTAGACGGGTAGGTATATATATATATATATATATATTATATTTAGACGTACTAGTTTAAGATTTAGTTCGAATCCAATTTTACATCCAAACTCTACTTGACGTCCCTTCCCATACCGAATTCGCCTAAAACCATCACCTCAAGATTAGAGCTAGTTGGAAATTAAGGCAAATGTGAGATTGCGACATAGGCTTCCTTTTAGGAAACGACGAAGTTCTGTTCGGTTGGAGTGAATGGAGCCATGTGTAAAAATTTTCATCTGATGAACATCTCTAAAGATTCGTTAGGGAAAATTTTTTCCATTTAGCCTCTTCCGACTTGACGAACTCAGGTTTAAAAATAAATTTGTTGAGAGGAGATGAAGCCCTAGGTTGTGGTTGGTTTCAACTTAAATTTACGTCAAGTATGATAAATTTAGATTTATCTTAGATGCTAGAGTTCGCGAGCAATCGATGAAAAAAATCTGTCTCGTACTTGTAATTAATAAATCTGGATTTACATTGGAAAGAAGACAAGGAAAAACAAATAGAACACAAAACAAATTGATTAAACAAAACATTGGATTTAATGTTTGTTTTTTGATATTGGACATTATTTAAGCTAAATCCATGACTAAATTAATACTATGCTACCAAATACACCTTTAGGGAGTGTTTGGCCAGAGATAGGATTTAAGTTAAATAAAACTTGGTAAATCCGATAAATCCAAATTTATCATATCTAAATATTATTAAATCTAAAATAATGTTTGGTTTTTAAATCCAGTTAAATCCATTTGATGTGTCTGACCTAACTCTATTTGAAAATTTGTTTTCCTCAAGATAAATCAATTAAATCTCACTAATAAGTGGATTTATTAAATTCAAATTTAACTTAATATAGACTTTATCTAATCCCCTTAATAGGGCTATTAACGATCTGATTTCGAGCCGAGCTTTAGTGAGCCTAAGATCGGCTTGAAAAAAATTTGATCCAAAATTTTGACTGATACCTCGGCTCTTTTATCTAGATCGGATCTTGATTCGTGCCAAAATTCAAAACAACTTCAAGGGATTAACAATGTTTAACCTAAATTTATTAAATTCACCTCTTTTGTATAATTAGGGTTGTTAACAAGCGATTTCAATTCAAATTAGAATCAGTCGCATAAAATTTTTAGCTTCGGACTCGATTCGTGTACTTTGATGGGCGCCAAAAGTCGAACCAGCCCTACCCTTAGTGATGGCAGGGAAACTCCCATTTTTCTCATCCTTCACCGCTCATACCATTGAGGTAAGCCTGTTCGCACTGTTCTTCCTCTTCGCTCGTCCCGGATTCATAGCGTCAATTTGAGATTTACGGGAGGGATTTATGAAGGTAAGTTCTGCGTAAATCCTGCTTAAAACGGGCTGCCAAATAGCCCCAAAACAGAATCTCACGCGCCATTTTAGCTTTTGTTTCAAAAATCTTGATAATTTCTACTCGTATAAACCCTAGCCTGTGGGATGGAGCACGAATTACACGAAGTTGATTGCAGCAATGTATCAAAAGGTATCGTTTCTGTCNTATATATAATATATTATTATATAAATAATATATGTAATATATTGTTATATAAAAAGTTACATAATTTTTTTTTCGACTCATTTCGAGCCGAACACGAGCGGACAAACTGTTGTTCGTGTTTGGCTCGTTTACATTTCGAGCTTAAAAAATTATTTGTGTTCGCCTTATTAGACTTAACGAACGAGTTGAAAACGAGCTGCTTAACGAGCCGAACACGAGCTTTTCATGCAAACAACAAGCCAAATTGACAGCCCTAATTAGAATCAGTGGCATAAAATGTTTAGCTCCGGCCTCGTGATGGGCGCCAAAAGTCGAACCAGCCCTACACTTAGTGATGGCAGGGAAACTCCCATTTTTCTCATTCTTCACCGCTCATAGCATTGAGGTAAGCCTGTTCGCACTGTTCTTCCTCTTCGCTCGTCCCGGATTCATAGCGTTAATTTGAGATTTACGGGAGCTCGGGATTTATGAAGGTAAGTTCTGCGTAAATCCTGCCNTATAATATATTATTATATAAATAATATATGTAATATATTGTTATATAAAAAGTTACATAATTTTTTTTCGAGTCATTTCGAGCCGAACACGAGTGGACAAACTTTTATTCGTGTTTGACTCGTTTACATTTCGAGCTTAAAAAATTATTCGTGTTCGCCTTGTTAGACTTAACGAATGAGTCGAAAACAAGCTGCTTAACGAGCCGAACACGAGCTGTTCACCAATAACAACAATCCAAATTGACGGCCCTAATTAGAATCAGTCGCATAAAATGTTTAGCTCCGGCCTCGTGATGGGCGCCAAAAGTCGAACCAGCCCTACACTTAGTGATGGCAGGGAAACTCCCATTTTTCTCATTCTTCACCGCTCATAGCATTGAGGTAAGCCTGTTCGCACTGTTCTTCCTCTTCGCTCGTCCTGGATTCATAGCGTCAATTTGACATTTACGGGAGCTCGGGATTTATGAAGGTAAGTTCTGCGTAAATCCTGCCTAAAACGGGTTGCCAAATAGCCCCAAAACAGAATCTCACGCGCCATTTTAGCTTTTGTTTCAAAAATCTTGATAATTTCTACTCGCATAAACCCTAGCCTGTGGGATGGATCACCAATTACACGAAGTTGATTGCAGCAATATATCAAAAGGTATCGTTTCTGTCTTATATTTTGATTCCCGGAAATAGTTTTTTTTTTTTCCTATTCTCTCTACTATTAATCGATTTGTTTCCCAGCTTTCTCCAATGCATGCTCAACTGTGTCTCTGGAATTTTGTATTGGTGTCAGATCTTATCGATNGGGATGGATCACCAATTACACGAAGTTGATTGCAGCAATATATCAAAAGGTATCGTTTCTGTCTTATATTTTCATTCCCGGAAATAGGTTTTTTTTTTCCCCCCCTATTCTCTCTACTATTAATCGATTTGTTTCCCAGCTTTCTCAAATGCATGCTCAACTGTGTCTCTGGAATTTTGTATTGGTGTCAGATCTTATCGATTTTTTTCATCGCTTTCAATTTTCTCATGTGGATGTATTATGGGTTGATTAATGAATGGATTTTTGGGAGAGTGATATGAGTTCTCGGGAAGAGTGCTTCTTGGACAAAGAAATGGTCCTCTGTTTTTGCTGTAGTATTTCTGTAGGTTACTAATGCACTCTCAATCTCCGAATACAAGGCCTTAACCCGTTTTTGCCTCAGTTTACATGTTTTGTTTATTTCATGCTTATGGCTGCTCTGTATGTCAAGATTTCTTTTTTTATTTACAGTTTTTTTAACGTTGCAGATTCTGGAATTCACCCGATTATAGGCATGGAGTCCGTGGTTGCCACAGTTAGTGGTTACCATGGTACCGAGAGATGTAAAGTAATTAAACTGATTGCATGTACTGGAGCTAATTTTTTTGGCGCTATGGATAGATCCATTACACATCTGGTTAGTTTCTTAACTGTTTCAATGATCAAATGATTAACACACAAATGTTCAAGTAAATTTCTAGTCAGTTTGCCTATCAATTTTTGGATATATGAGCTTTGATTGTGTGATACTGTTGACTAGGCAGGTTTGCTGGCAGTTTGAGGGTAAGAAATATGATTTAGCACGAAAACTCGGAACACTTATAATCAGCCATTGTTGGTTCGAAGATTGCTTGAAAGAAGGAAGGCGCCTTCCAGAAGGCCCTTATACCATGCAGAGGTATCTTTGATTGCTCATTTGATTCTAGCTACTGCAAATTAACTGCTAGTGCTATTTGGTGCTTCAATAATTGGATGAAATTATTTTTCATTTTGTATTTGAAGAGCACATACCCTGAATAGGTTCTCTGTTTAGGATGCTAATTTATTGCAAATCAAAATTTTGATCTAGTTTGCACATAAACAGATGCAAGCCCTTTATAGATCAGGAACTTAATGACATAAAGAAACTGCTTAAGATATGCTGGCCATAATTCCACTTAGACACTTACAGCTCATATGATCCTATGCACGGGGAAGGTGACCTACACTTTCTATTCTGTGCATTCTCCATTGGATGGTGTGCAATG
>JXCR01073564.1:87885-98012 GCA_002079205.1 Phalaenopsis hybrid cultivar | reverse complement strand
CAACATAAATACAAATCAAATAGAAAATTAATCAGCAATCGATGTGAGTACTTGTACATTTAAACTGTAGTAAATATAATATGATTGAATGCGATGAGTATATATATTTTTGTTGAATGTTTTTATGTGCATGACTGACTATGATGAAATACCTCTTGATGATACTAGTAGGGGGATAATGATATTGATATTGATGTCTGAATTGACACAATTTTTAGACGGTGTCTCCTACGACGGTCGTATAGATATGAAATGATATTGATATGAGAATGATAGACTCTTCTAAATAGCATGTCAAATGTTTATATTGATTTATAACGAAGCTGAACTGATATGCATATTATTCTTTCTTTTATTTGTATTGTTGTAGTTTAAAAGTATGAATATCTACTACTCGTTTAGTTCACAATTATTTTAACTAATTTTCAGGTTTCATTAAATTATTAGAAGATGAGCGATATATGAGAAAACATTTATAGAAGACGCAGACAACCATCAACGAGACAAATTTTAATTGTACTGCTTTAATTTGATTTGTTGTGACTCTTTTTTCTGTTAACTTGAAGGTTATTATAGAAAATTTATTTCACACCATTCGACAGTCCGTTCCCGTCTTGGTTAACTCCAAGCTTCGGGCTAGGTCGTTTCAAAAGTGGTATCACTGCCCAATGTTTAGGATTAATTAATAAAATTTAGATGAAAGAACCAAAAAGGTAATTATATGCAAATTCTAATAATAAAAATTAAGATTAACTCAAAAAAATAATAATTATACATTCAAACATAGTGATACACCCGAAATCATAAAAGAAAAGAATCCGATAGAAAATGAAGGAGTACAGTCTATTATAAATGTGAACACGAATATCCTCACATAGATGATGGCGATGATGACAGTTGATTCATGAGTCCAGATCGCAACGTATCGGAAGTGATACAGTAATTGCAGACAAATACTTGAAGATATTTCAAAATCTGCGTCCTCCTTTGTTCAAAGGAACTGAAGACTCTATTGAAGCAGAAAACTGGCTAATGAGAGTAGAGAAAATACTTGATAGCATGACTTGTCTAGATGAAAGATGAGTACCATTGGTGATGTTTGTGCTGGATGGATAAGCCGTAAGGTGGTGGCGTGGATAGCGTTAGGACAGGTTAGGGGACATGCCCAACACAAGGCTAGTTTGGAGGAATTTGTGGAGTTATTCGGAGAATGATTTGTACCTCTATCAGCTTGACGATAGATGCAAGACATGTTCATCAAGTGGAGGCAATGAGAGAACATTTATGCAATACGAAGCATAATTCATTGCAGTATCGAGGTATGCGCCACAGTTGATCATTGCTACAGAAGAAAAGTGCTACAGATTTCTTTCAGGATTAAAAGATTCGATCAGACAGTCGCTAGTATCTTTAGGGATCGATGAATACTCAGTATTAGTGGAACAAGCTAGAAAAGTGGAGACCGATTATCAGTTTATTTAGAAGCGTAAAGAGATACATATGAGAAAGACTGCAGAAGAACATAGAGCTTACTCTAAATGATATAATGAGAAGAAGTTCAAGAATAATTTGGGTGGAGTTAGTAGAGGTACGACAGTGTACACGGGCAACTTATGTCAAATGCAGAAGACAACTTAATGATGAATGTTTGATGGGCTCTAACACTTTTTATATGCGCTGTTTGCCTGGTCATATAACACGATATTGTCCATCTCATAGCCAGAAAAGCACAAGAGGTCAGAAAGTCGATGGATCTCTTTCACAGAAGATTGCAGGTGGGCAGAAAAAGATAGAGTCAATTGCCTTGGTTCCTACCCAAAGTCAACTGGTTCGACCTCAGGATGTTCTCTCTCATAACGAGTTTGAAGAATCTATTGCTGTTGATGGTGGCAAGGTCTGAAATGTTTGGTATTTTCTTGGCATGTTTTCGTGCTTCAATATCTATGTATTTTGAAGTACAATTGAATCTCCTTGCATCGAGTTTTTAACTTTGTAGTGATTGCTTGTCACGAATGACTTTAGTTTCGTGGATAGCTATTGTTGACGGGCTTGAGGTCTGTTTATAAATTTCAAGGATGAAATTTTTTTAAGTGGGGAAGATTGTATTGGTTCTGTTCTTAATGGAGGAGAAACGAAGTCACAGAAGAGGATTGGAAGGGTCGAGCCAAATGAATGGAAGGGGGAGAAGAAACGAGAAGATTGTAAAACTGAAGTAGAGGAATTGAGGAGTCGTGAAACCGAACAAGGAAGGGAGAGGAAATGAATCTATCATAGTGGGAGAAGAAGTGAGTGAATGACAGGAAAGTCGAAGAGGCAAATTCGCCTATAAAGTCACAAACCGACTTACCTGGAGTGACTTACCTGGAGTGAGTAATAGGGTAGAAGCAGCGTATTTGTCGTGCACGAGGAGAGGAAGATGGTGTGGCTTCTTCATCGAGCTTCGCGAAGAAGAATCGAGCTGAGTTGAGGAGGAATCTTCGTTCATGAAGAACAATAGGAAGGCGATCGCGTGCGGGAGGTGTTCGAATAGAAGGAGAAGGGAAGATTAGTGCGGGTGCTAGGTCGAGCCTTATGCGTAGGAAGAAGATCGTTGCATACAGAGTTGTGGCTTTATGGGAGGGATTAAGAAGAGAGCTCTAAGAGGTTGAATCGAGTGATTGCGGGATGAGGGAAGGATTCAACTCACTGTCCTATGTTGAAGGAGTCGTGNTTAGGGGGCAGGCCCAACACGATGGTTAGTTTGGAGGAATTTGTGGAGTTATTCGGAGAATGATTTGTACCCCTATCAGCTTGACGATAGATGCAAGACATGTTCATCAAGTGGAGGCAATGTGAGAAGACATTTATGCAATAAGAAACATAATTCATTGCAGTATCGAGGTATGCCCCACAGTTGATAACTGCTGCAGAAGAAAAGTGCCACAGATTTCTTTCAGGATTAAAAGATTCGATTAGACAGTCGTTAGTATCTTTAGGGATCGATGGATACTCTGTATTAGTGGAACAAGCTAGAAAAATGGAGACCGATTATCAGTTTATTTAGAAGCGTAAAGAGATACATAAGAGAAAGGCTGTAGAAGATCACAAAACTTACTCAAAATGATATAATGAGAAGAAGTTCAAGAATAATTTAGGTGGAGTTAGTAGAGGTACGACTCAGTGTACTCGAGCAACTTATGTCAAATGCAGAAGACAACATAATGATGAATGTTTGATGGGCTCTAACACTTTTTATATGTGTCGTCTGCCTGGTCATATAACACGGTATTGTCCATCTCTTAGCCAGAAAAGCATAAAAGGTCAGAAAGTCGATGGATCTCTTTTACAGAAGACTGCGGGCAGAAAAAGATAGAGTCAATTGCCTTGGTTCCTACCCAAAGTCAACTGGTTCGACCTCAGGATGTTCTCTCTCATAACGAGTTTGAAGAATCTATTGCTGTTGATGGTGGCAAGGTCTGAAATGTTTGGTATTTTCTTGGCATGTTTTCGTGCTTCAATATCTATGTATTTCGAAGTACAATTGAGTCGCCTTGCATCGAGTCTTAACCTTTGTAGTGATTGCTTTTCACGAATGACTTTAGTTTCGTGGATAGCTATTGTTAACGGGCTAGAGGTCTGTTTATAAATTTCGAGGATGAATTTTTTTTAAGTGGGGAAGATTGTATCGGTTCTATTCTTAATGGAGGAGAAACGAAGTCACAGAAGAGGATTGGAAGGGTCGAGCCAAATGAATGGAAGGGGGAGAAGAAACGAGAAGATTGTAAAACTGAAGAAGAGGAATTGAGGAGTCGTGAAACCGAACGAGGAAGGGAGAGGAAATGAATCGATCATAGTGGGAGAAGAAGTGAGTGAATGACAGGAAGTCGGAGAGGCAAATTCGCCTATAAAGTCACAAGCAGACTTACCTGGAGTGAGTAATAGGGTAGAAGCAGCATATTTGTCGTGCACGAGGAGAGGAAGAAGGTGTGGCTTCTTCCTCGATCTTCGCGAAGAAGAATCGAGCTGAGTTGAGGAGGAATCTTCGTTCGTGAAGAAGAATAGGAAGGCGATCGCGTGCGGGAGGTGTTCGAATAGAAGGAGAAGGGAAGATTAGTGCGGGTGCTAGGTCGAGCCTTCTGCANAACCGAACGAGGAAGGGAGAGGAAATGAATCGATCATAGTGGGAGAAGAAGTGAGTGAATGACAGGAAGTCGAGGAGGCAAATTTGCCTATAAAGTCACAAGCAAACTTACTTGGAGTGAGTAATAGGGTAGAAGCAGCGTATTTGTCGTGCACGAGGAGAGGAAGAAGGTGTGGCTTCTTCCTCGATCTTCGTGAAGAAGAATTGAGCTGAGTTGAGGAGGAATCTTCGTTCATGAAGAAGAATAGGAAGGCGATCGCATGCGGGAGGTGTTTGAATAGAAGGAGAAGGGAAGATTAGTGCGGGTGCTAGGTTGAGCCTTCTGCGTGGGAAGAAGATCGTCGCATACAGAGGAGTTGTGGCTTTGTGGGAGGGATTAAGAAGAGAGCTCTGAGAGGTTGAATCGAGCTGATTGCGGGAAGAGGGAAGGATTCAACTCACCGCCCTATGTTGAAGGAGTCGCANTCGTCGCATACAGAGGAGTTGTGGCTTTGTGGGAGGGATTAAGAAGAGAGCTCTGAGAGGTTGAATCGAGCTAATTGCGGGAAGAGGGAAGGATTCAACTCACCGCCCTATGTTGAAGGAGTCGCGTACTGCCCTCACGTGGGATAGGATCGATCGAGGTAAGGTTTTTATTAAAACATAATAATAATAATAATAATAATAACAACAACAACAACAATAATATATATAATATATATATATATATATATATAATATAACTAATAAAATTTAAGAATGATTACACTTAAGTAATGTAAAGTTAATGGCTTATTAAAATAATAAATTAATTAAACTTTATATGTTGTTGGGCTTCCAAATATAAAGGAGACAACGTCAAAACAAGTCAAATAAGAAATTAATCTGCAATAAAAGTGAGTACTTATACTTTTATACTATAGTAATAATTTATTTTTTCTTAAATATGTTTGCAGTTGATATTTGTTGATGTTTTATTCTGATTGTTATTCTTTTTTTATTGTTTTATCGTTGTGAATATTTTAGCTATTTACTTATGGATTTTAGTGTATGTTTTATATAGTATGATTGATGCGATGAATACATATGTTTATGTTGAATGCTTGTATGTGCATGATTGGCTATGATGTAACACCCTTTGATGGTACTAGTGGGGGAATGCTAGTGTACCCGTGCACATAAATGAAAAATAGATATTGATATCATTGTGTTTTAATTAACATAATTTTTATACACTGCCATTTGTGACGGTTGTTAAATATGAAATGATATTGATATGAGAATGATATTGAGTCCTTTAAATAGCATGTCAAATATTTGTATTGATTTATACAGAAACTTAACTGACATGCATATTATTATTTCTTTTCTTTGTCTTGCCGCATTTTATAAGTATGAATATCTGCTGACTCGTTTAGCTCACAATTGTTTTAACCAATTTTTCAGATTCAATTAAATTATTAAAAGATAGCAATATATGAGAAAACTTTTCTAGAAGATGTAGACAACCATCATTGAGGTAAATTTTAATTGTACCGTTTTAATTTAATTTGCAGTGGTTCTTTCATCTATTAAATTGAATGTTAATATATAAAATTTATTTTAAACTGTTCGACCGTCCGTTCCCGCCTTAGTTGTGAAACTCAAGGGAGAAGGTTTGGTGGACAAATTCTATAAAGGAGCCTGCTTGGTGGATAGTTTGCATTTTTATGCTAGTTTGATGAGTAGATGTACTATACGTCTTTGATTTTCTTTCCTTTTGTTGATGTAAATTTTTTTTACCACATCTTTATTGTGATTTTATAATAATTCTTCCATTTTAGTTTATAAAAAACAAAGAAAATCCTATTCCACCCACGTTAAAATCCGACCAGAAAAACTATGCTACTAGACCTAATTTTGTCATTTTGGACATTTAGAGCCTTCAACCTCTTAACAAACTATCATAAATTTAAAAAATACTGTAACTACATCCCTGTAATAATTACTACAGTTTCAACCCTTAATTCTATTATTTGGTCTATCCAGTAAACCTATAGTTTTCGGCCAGGCTAGGTTTCCACCCTACCAAGCGGGTTTCGACCAGGCAAGGGTTTCCAACCTACATAATTAATTCCTATCCCCTTTTCACCATCAGAAACTATTTAGGAATTTATAAAAAATTTCAGATAACATCTATTAAAGTTTATAACATATTTAACTAATTATTCACCAATCTCTTTTGAAAATTTCTAGAGAATAAATCCAAATTCCTAAATCAGTCCAATTTAGTTCATCCTGGCCTAGTTTTGGAAATGCATCCAATTCATCTGCTAAATTCAATTGAATTGGCTCCACCAACTAGATAAATATCCTAGGGACTTTTCTATACCATTTTCAAGACTTCTTACATTGAAATCTAAGCTCACTTTAATTTAGTGAGTAGATGCACTCTATCTCTTTGATTTTCACTTGATCTTAGTTATAGGGCCTTGATTTATTTCTAATTTTCTAGTTTGTCCTTTAGTTATTGGCCTATTTTTCTTTGCATTGGTACCTATACATCATGTGCCACATCAGATGCTTTGTAGCTTGATTGTCGGACTTGGATTGCATCACTCAATTCTAAGAGAACTCAAGATTGATGACATGATGATATTGTTATTGTTGTTCATGGAGAAAGAAATAGCGGCTATGTTCATCGACATAAATAAATAAGAAAAAAAAAAGGGGCAATGCAGTGATGGGTGTTATAGCAATGAGAGCATTTTGTGGCATTACATCATTGAAGGATGCATTTACAACCAAATGGATGAAATAAAGATAATGCAACAATGATGGTCACAAGATTGTGGTAATGTAGTGATGAAGGATGTAATAAGAGAAAATAAGGAAGAAAATAAGTCTGTACCATCGTCAGAACTATAAAGAATATGTTGTATTTCATTCCATTATTTCTTTGAAATTTTTGTAAACTTAGGAGAACTTCCAATAAGAGAGAAAAAAAAATGGAATAATAATTATAGTTGTCCATTGATTCATGAGGAGATTGTAGGAATCCCATAGATCAAAGATGTGATAATTGAAATAGGGCATACGTTTTGGTGAATACGGATGTAATTGGCAAAATTTGTGTAGAATTTTCATAGTTTCTAATGTAGATCTAATATGTGATGTGGAAAATCATGCAACAAGCACACAAAACTTACATGAAACAAACTATGCCAAAATAACTCTTGAATATCTTTGATGTAAACTATAGAATGGTAGAAATAAATTCAAATTAAAATTCTATGGCCTTCTACTAAGTATTAATAAATAGCATTAAATATTACAAAAGTCAGACACATGTTTGACATTTCATTTAAGTGATAGAAATTTAGATTGCAGTTAATCTTGATTAAATGCAATCTAACTTTGAATTGATAACAAGATAATGTAGAAGAAAGAATAAAGGAAGAAAAGAATGAAGGGAACTAAATCATGAGAAATGAAATGAATATGGAATCTCATCATGTCTCTCACTTGACTAAGAAATTGAATGTGGGAAGAAGGATTTGTATTTCCAAATAAAAATATTATTCGGTGGCCATTGAATTTCTAACATGCCTTAGGCATCTTTTTATAAGCATTAAATCAACTAAAAAACAACTTCCATCAATTTGAACCACACGCAGATTCTATAAGCGCCTCGTAAAAGATTGCTAATATCAGCTTCATTGCCTTATGCTTTAGTAACAAATGGACTCAAAGAGAGTTATATCTCCATTAACCAAGGAAGGCTACCACAACAAATAGTTGATGATCATTGTAGTCCTGATAAGCTAGATCAAGGAGCCATTGATCTACAAAGTGTTGCTGATTTGAATCAGAAAACAGTCAAGGAGGGCTATTTTTCAGTGGCTTCTGCAAAGACTATGGTGGCAATAATGGAGTAATTTTGCAGAGGAGTTGGGGACGGAGAAATACTCCCTTGAGAACGAACGACAGTCGGAGCACCACTCGGCCCTTGAAGAAAATCACTACTTTTGGACAGGCTATAACTCGAGCCCCACTAGCCTTTGGATACATCCCTAGAACGGAGAAACCGGGATGTCAACGTCTTTCTTGAATAGAAACATCACCAACCTAAACACACGAATCAAATATATAAGCCCTAGATAAGTAGGATGGGACCCACTATGGAAAAGAGGCGCCAAATCCATGTAAGGAAGGTCACGTTTCTGTAGCAAAATCATGGCACTGTAGCAAAACTGTGGAAAGGGCTCCCGAGTAGCTCTCGTATCACATAGAGTACTGTATTAATATACATGATTTACTTTTGTAAGCATATTAGGAATAAATTCAGCATGCCCTTTTTGCAGGGCAAATTTCAATAATTACGCGCATTCGGCTGTAATGCAACCACAAATTTTCCGAGAAAATGTCACTGTATCATTAGAAGCAACCAGTCAAAAAATAATTGCTTCATTTCTAAGAGATCTATGGTAGAAGAGGTGGACCATGATTAGAAGTTATATTCTTAGGTGTGAACTGTAGGCAAATGGTAAGAAGTTTGAAGCATGCACCTATAATGATCACACAACACACCTTAAACGTATTAATTTTCACTGAACCTTNAATAGGGATTCAATCATCTAGACTAAACAATTTGTGACATCCGTTTGGTCCGCGAAATATTTTTATAAAAAAGGCCAACAAATTCCCCTATCTAACACGAGGATTAGATAAGGTTTATTTTATCTGGGTTTCTGGTTCCTTATAGAGGCAAGCCCCTATAGTTAATTACATCTTAAATGATCGAAATCACTTAAGAAAACTCTCGATTAAGATCAAGTATTTTTGTTTTCAAGATTTCAAAGTTTAGGTTTTCACGATTGGATATGAAAAAAATCAAATGGAAATGACGCAAAAGATGAACAATTATTTAAGGAATCCAAATGGAAGAAAAGTACGGGATATCACAGATCTGGGAAAAATCCCAATGAACTCCCAACTATCCTAATATTCAGCTTTATGTCTTTGAAGAGATAATTATTTGATGTTTCAATCCTGCAAATTATTTAAGATTTAGGACCTGTCTTTGAAGTGATGATTATTTGATATTTCAATCCTGCAAATTATTTAAGATTTAGGACTTAAGTTTGCACAACATCAGACTGTGCAAATAGCCTAAAAGACAAGAGGATTTATACCGTACTGTACGATAACCTCGGAATCTTAAAACGTTAGGACTTATAATTACACAACAGAGTTGTGCAAAAAGCCTAAAGAAATGATTCTATGGGTTGTTATTTGAACTAAGGAAGATGTATAGAGTTGTGAAAATGTTCATGTGATGTGAAGATGTTTTGTTGCTGCAGATCCACCTTGAAGTTGTTTTTCGTTGCGTTGCCCACGATGTTTGCTCCAAACTCCTCGTAGTAGCACCTCCTGGTTTAGTTTTAATTTTAAACATGCTCCTAACCACTAGGTTATCCTAAACTAAGACATAGTATCTCAAAGTAACTAAGCATGCAGCGTGAAAGAAAAGTAACAATGCACTGTATAGTAAAGAGAAAAGACAATATAACATGCTGAAAGAAGAACATAACATGCTAGAGAAGCAGTATAACAAACTATGAAAATAATGTAACATGCTTTTAAAATAAAATGCTGTAACGTAAATTAAACCTGTACACCTGAGAGGTTCATTGCTCCTTTAAATTTAGCTATTATATGCTGTGTAAAGAGGGAAGTATGACATGAAAAAGACTTAATAGAAACAGGTAAATCGCAGGGAAAAGATAAACAAATAAAATGAAATACCATACCACATATAAAGAACCAAAAATAGGAAATTTATATGTGATATTGGAATGTCCCAAATTGCCAGGAGGATTTGAATATAGGACAGACTCAAATCTCGGAGCATTGAGTTTCAGTTTTGGTCAAGTTAAGGTAAGAATTTCATTATTTGATTTAATTAAATCAATCATGAGTCACAATCTAGTGCAATCTCGTGTCTAGTGTCCCACTTATCTTCTAATCTGAGGTTAGATGTTTGGAT